>JAQQSW010024768.1:0-10025 GCA_028646575.1 Pseudocheirus occidentalis | reverse complement strand
TCTGCCAGTCTGCACTCCTTGATGGTAATGTCTATAAAGTCTTTAAGTGGATCTTCTACCACTTAAATGACTTTAGGACAGTTAAGGATCAGTGCTACCTACCATTGTTCATGAAATCTGATATGGGCAGCACTAAAGGAAGAAGAGAAAAATTAAAACAGAAACAGAGCAAAAGCAAAACAATCAGGGAAACAGTTCCTTTAAGGAGTGACTGAATCTGTAAGAGCCCTAGAAAGGACTGAGTTCCAAGGCTAAAAGATCAGGTCCATGTGGTACATGATACCAAATATTTCCACTCGACAGTGAGTCAGTATAAAAACTTAAATGTCTTACTTTAACTTCCCACTTGTACCCCTTGACCCTTATTGAGAACATCAAAGCCATTCGATGTGAACATTTTCTTTTCATTTCAGAGCCCTTAATACCATCTCTTAGTCTTTTTTCCTGCTTTCTAGTCTTTGACAAAGATTCATACCATCTCCTTACCAATCCCTTTACATGTATACTTAATCCCACCCCTTCCAAATCCTCCAAAAGTTCGCATCCTGAACATTCCCTTTTTATTTTGAATTTTCAGTCCCTCCTTATGTATTTTTTCCTTCTTAAATTCCTTCAGACATTCCCAGGTAGTTCTTTATCCTTTAAAAACCTATCGCTAGACTCTATCGTCTCCTTAAACTGTTACCCAGTATATCTCCCCTATTTTTCAGCCATACTGCTTGAAAAAGTTATCTATATCTGCTGTAGTTCTAATAGTTCCCTGCTGTCACTAGGATAAAATGTGGATGACTCTGTTGAGCTTTGTAGGCTTCTTAAAACCATGCCCCAACCTGTCTTTCCAGTCCCATTGGCTATTATTGTCCTTTCTCACTCTAGGATATAGCCAAAATTACCTTTCCTCACATACATATCCTATCCTGACACCATTATAATAATGTGTCCCAAGTGTACCCTTTGCTCCCCACCCTAATGGCATCTCTCTTTCTTTAATTTGTAGCTTAAACACTGAGGTAAGTGCTGTTTTGCTTACTTTTTATTTGTGCTGTACATACATAGACACATATGTACACATGCAGATATGCATATATGTATATATATATATATATGCATATATATTTATATAGGTACTTTTTGTCTCATTAGAATGTAAATTCCTTGAGAGTAAGTTTTATTTCCTTTTCTGTCCTTGTATCCGCTGCACCTGACATATAATAGGTACTGAATAATATTTGTTGTTGGATGTGTATTTTTCTGTGTCTTACTCAGTGCTATCAACTTCTTTTCAATTTGCTCTTTTCCACTGATTGTGTCAGAGACCTGCTGCTTGCTTTGTTTTTAGCATCAGAAGGGGGAAAACTAAGTTTTTTTGTTTTGCTCGTTATAACTCTCCTGACTTAAATGTTGTCTTCCTTTTTAGACTAAGGATAGATAAGGCTTGCCTCTTTCAGAGTCCCTTTCCCTTTCAACTCCGTAATTCTCTAACCTTTTCAAGTGAATTGAAGTTGAGAGGTATATTAATTCCTTATTTTATCAATGGGAAGATACTAATGTTTTCCACATTGTTTTCTTTTCAGTTTTATTGATAGTACCTGGATATTCAGTTTAATTACTTGGTTTTTTTTTGGGCATGCTCCTCTATTCATAGTTGTCTAAATGGAGATTGATATCTTTGTAATTATATTTATAGGACTATTGTGCTTAATTATACTGACTTGTTGGCAGTGCATTTCCACTTTGAATACAACAGGGAACTTATTTGAAACTGCATCATTTGGAGCTTTTACTGGGAAAGATTTAAGGGAGGCACAGCTTTATGAAGTAATACCCAAAATCAGGGGTGTCAAACTTATCAGCATTCCACAGATTTCCTGAATATAGCTGGAATCAGATTAAAATGTAATTGAAAAATGTTTAACAAAACAAAAATATACTGCACCATAGTTAGTGTTCATTTGTGGTTTTACAAGTCAGTATGCTGCCTGTAGGGGTCTTTTTCTAATGGAGTTTGATACTGCTGCCCTAAAACTTACTTTTCTTAATTCATGTTAGCAAAATCCAATTCCTGCTTGGGGCAGATCTCTATGCTAGGGGCTGGGGATTCAAAGATAAAAAAATAAATCTTCTCTTAAGGAGCTTAAATTTTACTGGAGGGGAAAGAATACATAGGAAAGTAACTGCAAAGTATAAATGAAGTCATAATAAAGCAATTTCATGTGGGACATAGTACTGATAGGGGAATTAAGGAAGGCCTGAGTGGCAACCAAATTGCACTTTGAAGGAAGCTAGGTAATAATATATGGTGGAGGTACAGAAGGAACTTGTTCCAGATATTAGGGACCTGCTTTGTAAAGGAGTAGATATAGGATATAGAATGTGGGTATAGGCTCAAAAACCAGTTTGGCTAGCATGGAGAATGTAGGAGGAAGAATAATAGGTAACTAAATCCATTCTGTCTTGGCCACAACAAAACTTGTCATTGGCACTTTTCTAATCTCTGAAACCACACAGTTTTCAACAGATATTCCCCCAAAGTGACACTTGGCTGTTGTTTTTTAATCAGGTAAGGGAAGATTGGGATTTTTCCAGAGAGACTTTTACTAATAAAACAAAATGTACAAAGCATCAAATTTAAGAGTTTATAGAGAGTCGAAATTTTTTCTGGGGTGATATTCTTATTCCACATTAGTTGGTATATCTTAAAGAGCTCTCTTCTGGTTAGAGGAGCTATGTTTGAGGATGACCTTTCCTTAGTTAGTTCTAGTTCTTCCTTGCAAAGTTAAACAGAATTTTGAAGTTGAAAAGAGACCTACCATCCATGCAATAGAACCATGTAGTCCAATTGAGAACAGAAAAAGTCCATATCCCTACTATTGCACATTGTACAAATGATCATCTTGCCTTTGCTAGAAAACAACTCCTTTGCTAGAAAACAACTTATGGAGGAGAATCTAATACATTTTGAAGCAATCCTTTAGGTTTCAGATAATTCTGAGTGTTAAGATTTTCCATATACATAAAGTTTAAATCTCTGACTCTTTATATTTCCCATTAATTTGCCGTAGTTTTGTTTTGGGGGTCAAGAAGATTTAAGTGTGATTTACCTTCCAGGGAAAAGTCCTTAAAATATGTGAAGATGAAGTAAATTAGATTCTAAGGAGGGATAGGGTAAAAAGAGAACCAGAGAAGGATAAACAATGAGGAAAAATAGAATGGAGGGAAATGTAGAACTAGGAAATCTAACTTTGAATGCGAATGGGATGAACTCACCCATAAAACAGAAACAGAAGAATGGATTAAAAAACAGAATCTAGCAATATGCTATTTATGAGAAATATATTTAAAAAGGAGAGCTACACATACAATCAAAATAAAGGGCTAGAACAGCATTTATAATTCTTAATCTGATATAAAAAAGGGCAGTAGCAAGAATCTGAGAAAAAGATTATCATAAAAGCTATTATAGATAATGAAGTAATACCAATACTAAAACAATATGCACCAAGTTCTGTAGTATCCAGATTTTGTAAAGGAAAAACTAAATGAATTACAGGTGGAAATTGATAGTAAAACTATAAAAATGGGAGACTTCAAACTTCCCCTCTCAGAAATAGATAAATCTAACCAAAAAAAAAAATGAAGGGGATGAATAGAATCTTATATAAACTAGGTATGCTAGATATCTGGAGAGAATTAAATGGGAATTGGAAGGAATATACTTTTTTGACAGTAGTACATGGTTACTCTTGCAAAAATTGATATGTTAGGGCATAAGAACTTTATAGTCAAATGCAGAAAAGCAGAAATATTAAATGTACCCTTTTCAAATAATGATGTAATAAAATTATATTTCACTAGAGACCATGGAAATGAAGTTTAAAAATTAATTGGAGACTAAATAGCCTAATATTAAAGAAAGATGTAGGTTAAAGAACTAGTCATAGAAACAATAAATACTTTTATTAAAGAGAATGCTAATAATGAGACAGCATACCAAAATCTCTGGGATGAAGGAAAAGTAGTCATCAGAGGAAAAAATACACACACACACACACACACATACACACACTTTACATCAGTAGAGAAATAGCAGACCAGTGCTACAATAAAAAACAAACTAGAAAAAGAACATTAAAAATCCCCAATTAAACGCCAACTTTGAAATCCTAAAAATTAAAAGGCAGATTAATAAAATGGAGTGCAAGAAAATAATTGAACTAACAAATAAAACTAGGAGTTGCTTATATGAAATAACCAATAAAAATATAAACCATTGATTAATGTGACTTTTTTTTAAAGAGAGAACAAACCCAATGCAAAGGTGAGTATACTGCTAATGAAGATGAAATCAAAGGAATTATTAGAACTTATTTTACCCAATTTTATGCCAATAAATTTAGCAATTTAAGTGAAACGAGAATATTTACAAAAATATGAATTGCCTAGATTAGCAGAAGAGGAAATAAAATATCTAAATAAATATTTTAGAAAAAAGAAATTGAGCAGAGCGTAAATGAGCTTCCTAAGACCAGATGGATTTACAAATGAATTCTACCAAACATTTAAAGGTCAACTAATTCCAATATTAAATAAATTATTTGGAATAATAGGTAAAAGGAGTCCTACCAAAGTCCTTTTATGAAAACAAAAGGTATTGATCCCTAAACTAGGCAGAGCAAAAATAGAGAAAGAAAATTATAGCTCAATTTCATTAATTAATATAGAGGGAAAATCCTAAATAAAATACTAACTAGGAGACTACAACAATTTGTCACAAAGATTACTCATTGTAATAAATTTGAATTTATATAAGAAAGGAAGAGATAGTTTAACCTAACGAAGACTGTGAACATAATTGTTTATATCAATAACAAAAGTCCAAAAATGATATTATATCCATATATATTCAGAAAAAGCTTTTGACAAAATACAGCACTCATTCCTATTAAAATACTTGAAAGCATCATAAGGTACAAATGGATTTTTCCTTAAAATGATAAGAAGCATCTACCTGAAACCATCATCTGAGCATTATTTGTAATAGGAATAAGCTAGACACCTTCCCAGTAAGATCAGGAGTACAACAAGGATGTCCATCATCACCAGTATTATTCAATATTTGTAATATAATGCTAGCAATGTAATATAATATAAATAATAAATATTCAATATTTATAATATAATGCTAGCAATAGTAGTAAGAGAAGAAAAAGAAATTTAAGGAGTCAGAGTGGGCAAAGAAGTACTAAAAATATCTCTTTTTGCAGATGGTATGATGACATACTTAGAAATTGCTAGAGTCAACTAACAAGCTAATTGAAACATTTTGATTGGTATTGTAATATAAAATCAATATAAATCATCGTTTCTATATATCATCAACAAACCCTACAGGAAGATATAGAGATGCCTCATTTAAAATAATTGTAGACAGCATAAAATACCTGGGACTGTATCTGCCAAAACAAACCCAGGAATCCCATGGATACAATTATATAAGTATAATAACAACTTTCACACAATTAAAGTCAGATCTAAACAACTGAAAAAATATTAATTGCTGATGGGTGGGCAGTTAATAAAATAACAATTTTACCTAAATTAATTTACTTATTCAGTATTATCTCAAATTATATTTTTATTAAACTAGAAGTAATAGTAACACAATTCATTTGGAAGAACAAGGTCAAGAATATCAAAAGTATTAATGAAAAAATGTAAAGGAGGTTTAGCAATACCATATCTTAAACTAAATTATAAAGTAGTAATTATCAGAACTATCTGTTACTGGCTAAGAAGTAGAAAGGTAGATCAGTGGAACAGGGTACATAGACTGTATGCAGTGATAAATGATTATGGTAACCTTGTGTTTTACCAATGAAAAGATTTAAGCTTGTGGGATAATAATTCACTATTTGATAAAAATTGTTGGGAAAATTGGAAAGACATATAATTATGAGCCATGATTATCATTCTTATTATTTATACTTTTCTTGGCCCATAACAACTTTACTCACTTCATTGACCAACCTTTTGTAGCTCATATATGTCTCTTCTACTCTGAGCAATTTTCCATCATTTCATCCTAACATTTTATCATACAGACAACAATCATTTTGTTCCTCTTGATTTGCATACTCATCATTCATTGTCATTATTTTGTTTAGAGAGCAGAAAGGCAGAAAACCTTTGATTCAAATCCTGCCTCTGACATATACCAGTATATAACAACAGGGAAGTTACAGTTTTCTCAGTGTCCCAGATGGCTCTCTAAAGCTACATTATGGATGAGCTGTTAATTTTTGTCAGTGGAAGTGGTTTTCACACTGGTAGTTATCTACACAGACAAAATTATAGATCTGGAAGAAAACAAATATCATCATCATTGCTAGTATTTATATATCATCTAAATATTTCCTAAACACTGTGCCAGGAGTTTTACTGATATCTCCTTTGATTTTTAAATAACCCTGGAAGGGAGATGCTATTATCTATTTTATTGTTGAGTGCACGGAGACAAACAAATTAAGTAATGTGCTCGCTGTCATATTGCTAATAGTTTTCTGGGGTGAGATTTAAATTTAAGGATTTTTTACTTTCAGCCTAGTGTTCTTTCCACTGGCCTCCATTTCAGAACATCTGACATATTCACATTGAAGTATGAGTACTATACATTAAAAATATTCCAGATATAAAGATTTTTTGGATTATCTGCCATTTGAAGTCATCTTCCTTTCTGCTAGTCTTCATTAGTGAAGTTGTATTATTGAAATTGTATTTTGTGGTGACCCCTTGTTAAAATATTGCTTCATAGTATAATCATATCTGCGTAGTATAATTATATCTGCATTTAAGATAATTTTTTATTGTAGTGACAGTAGTGATTATGACTGTGTGAATTTCAGAATCGCATCCCAGGAAAGGATCTGATATACTGACTTGTGTACTGAGCTGCTTCAGTTAACAACCCAATATAATGAAAAAGATTACTGTATTTGTACAAGAGATCAAATCCTACCTCTGATATTTATCACTTTCTTGGATTGTCTTTTGTCTCTCTTTGTATCCCCAGTGTTTAACACAGTGACTGCTGCACAATAATTGCTTAATAGATACTTATTGATTGATTATTGATTGTGATTTTTAGGCAAGTTACTTTATCCCTTTGATCTCAGTTTCTTTGTAAAAAAGAGGGAGTTAAATATTCTAACATTCTTTACGGCTATAAACCTTTGACTCCATGTTTCTCTCTGAATTATCTATAAAAATCAGCGAGCAAACAAACATTTATTAATCTCCAGTTTTTTTGCCGGGCACTATGCTTTTAACACTGTAAATACAAAGAAAAGCCCAGAAAAAAAGAAACAGAAAGAAAGGGGCTATTGGGAGAATAGTACATTAAAGTTCAGAGCTGGAGGGTGGGGTGGCAGAAAACCAGGAGGCAGGGACCCACTTGAGCTCTCCCAAATTCTCCTCCAAATAACATTAAAATAAGTCCTCAAAACTAATTCTGGAGCAGCAGAATCAATAAAAGATGGGTTGAAATAATTTTATGCTTAGAAGTTTGGCAAGAAAGATTTGTATCACTGGGGTAAGAGTGGAATGCAGTCCAGTGCAGGTTGTACCTCTGCAGTTTAGCAGCAGGCCTTGGTTGGGGTGGGGGTGGAGGGGTGAAGGGTCAGGTGACTGAATTGGTGGTTGCTCTGGCTTCTGGAACTCTCAGTATATGGATTGTAAGGAGGTAGAAAACTGCTCAGGAGGTGATTACTGGAAATGCTTTGCTGGCACTGGGTGTGGGATTCAGTTGCATTGCCCCAGTGAGATTTTGGGTAATAGTCCCAGTGGGAGGAAGGGGACTAGCAGGAAAAGAGATCCTGATCGCAGTTTCAGGGCAGAAAAGAATTTTTGTGGTCCCTTACAGACCATAGCACAGGCCGGGAGAGGACTGACCACACTTATCCTTAGATCATAACACACTAAATAGAGTGTCTCTCCCTACAGGAGAGTAGAGGGGAAGAGGATAAGAGGGGAGATGATAGAGGAGAGGGCAGGTTGGAGGGGAGGGTGGTTAGAAGCACACACTCTTGAAAAGAGACAGGATCAAAGTAGAAAATAGAACAAGTGGAGGGTGGAATAGGATGGAGGGAAATATAGTCAGTCTTTCACAATATATCCTCTATGGAAATGTTTTATGTAGCTGCACATGTACAACCCATATTGAATTGCTTATCTTCCCAGTAAGGGTGGGTGACAAGGGAGGAAGGGAAAGAATCTGGAATCCAAAGTTTTAAAATAAAATGTTTTAAGAAATATTATCATTATTTTTATTTTTACATGCAACTGGGAAATAAGATATACAGGCACTGGGGTAAGGAGAGCCATCTTTCCCTACCAAAAATTGGGAGGAGGAATGGGGGAGGATATAGGGCAGAGTAGATTGGGGGAGGGGATATACAGTGGGATCACTGTTTTGGGGTGGTGGGTAGGGGAAAGACGGAGAAAATTTGTAATTCAAAGTCTTGTTGTGGTAATGTGTAATTGTGGAATGATGTAAATTAAAAATAAACATAAAATTTAATTTAAAAAAAAACACCAAATTGGCCAAATGGTAAAAGAGGCAAAAAAAAAAAATCCACTGAAGAGAATTGCTTAAAAAGCAACATTTGCCAAATGGAAAAAGAGGTACAGAAATTCACTGAAGAAGAGAACTCCTTAAAAAATACGATTCACCAAATAAAAAAAGAGATACAAAAGCTCGCTGAAGAAAATAATTCTTAAAATTAGAATTTGGCAGGTACAAGCTGATAATTTTAAGAGACATCAAGAAAAAAATAAAACAAAATGAAAAAAGAAATAGAAGAAAATCTGAAATATCTCATTGGAAAAACAACTGACCTGGAAAACAGATCAGAGAGAGAGAGAATGATTGAACTACCTGAAGCAGCTTTTGATGATAGGAAGTATGTTGGAGTAGCCTGAAACCTGGATTAAATCAGGAGAGACTTGCGTACCAGTCCTGCCTCTGACACTTTCTATCTGTGTGACTGTGGGCAGGTTACTTCATGTCTATCAGTTTCCTCATTTGTGAGTTGGGAATGAAAGTAATAATTGCACTTCAGTGATCACAAAATGCTTTGCACACAATATGACATTTGATCTCACATAATTATTGTAAAAACCAAATGTGAATATATATACATATATAAAGTTCTTTGCAAGCATTAAAATGTAAAGATAGATTTAAAAAATGATCCCTAACTCCTTCCCTAGTCCTTTCTGATCTCTAATAACTTTCTGTTAACTAATCTTGCAATTTTTAAATATCATAGGCAATTTCCACAGATCATTACCAAAACTTGGGGCCCAAATGACTTCAGCTAGTACTGATAATCATTGCTTGGCTCTATGGGCATGAATGTGAGTTTCTCTTCTTTTTTTTCCCCTTTTTTTCTTTTAAAAATTTTTTTATTTGTTTTCTTGTTTACATCATTTATTTTCATTATATTTTTGAACTACAAATTTTCTCCCCATCTTGCCCCCACCCAAAAACCCAAAACAGCAATCCCACTGTAAAGCTCCTCCCCTGCTCTGCTCTGCTCTCTTACTTTCTGGTAGGGCAGGGAGGGTCTCCCTATCCCAGCCCCTGTATATCTTAATTCCTAGTTGCAGGTCTTGCAGAACTTCAGATTCTAGATGTTTTCGATTCCTCCCTTGTCACCCACCCCCACAGGAAGGACAGGAAATTCAATACAAGCTGTGGATGTGTGATTATACAGGACATCTTCATAGTGGACGTATTGTGACAGTGATCTTCTGTCTCTCCTTCCTATTCCCGCCCCCCCTTGCTCTCTTCTCCACCCTATCCCTGTCCCTTTACTGAAGTGTGTGCTTCCAGCATCCTTCCCCCAGACCCTGCCCTCCCCTCTGTCATCCCCCCTCTCATCCCCATGCCCCCTACTATCCTGTGTCACATGATGCCCAGTTTAGCGTTTATGCCATTTCTTCCCTAAGCCAAATTCAATGAGAGT
>JAQQSW010024767.1:0-10025 GCA_028646575.1 Pseudocheirus occidentalis | reverse complement strand
ATTGAATTTAAATATTATTCATGGCATATAGCCTAGTCCATGCTCTGGCTGTTTCTATGGCTTGGGCTTCATTGGTCTTCCACTGCTCGGCTACATCATTTGCTAATGGATCATCTGGATTGGGAGCACTTAACAAAGCTTGGATTGACAGCAGCGCTGTACGGATCTGCAACGCTGGAGACCATTTATCTTTCAAAATATCAAAACATATTCTTCCCAACTTGTCTACATTAGGGTGATAAATTTTGGTCATGAAACGTACTTTAGGAGCTGCCATTGGATATTCTTCTGGAAGAAATAGTTCAAGTTTAAAAGTCCCTCCCTCAAAGGGGGAATCCTGTGGGCCTGCAATGACCACATGAAAATAACGTGCATTGCTTTCATCAGGTTCTGCTTTTATCCCAGGAACTGGTTCTGCCAGCAAACGCTGGGTTTCCTTAATAATCCTGCGGGGCAGCCCGGCCATCTTGTCTGATCCGGAATTCAGCCTCGGGGTCTCGTCGGATTGTCTCATATTCTAATTGTTTTTATAGCAGTGAAAGGGAGGTAGGGGTGTAGTAGGATGGTGGATCCGGGACCAGAAAGATCCAGAGTCCTAATCTTTCTTCAGACATTTACAAGCTATGTGATCTTAGACAACGCATTTAACCTTTCAAACTCAGTTTGTTCATCTGTAAAATGGGAGTAATAATAGTACCTAGCTTACAGAGTTGTTGTAAGGTTGTTGCAAATCAAAGAAAGTATGTGTAAAGTGCTTTACAAACCTTAAAAAAAACAAAAGTCGCTTCAATATAAACATTTAATGATTTTTTTGGCTTTACTTTTAAATATTTATGATCTATTTTAAATTCTTTTTTAAAATTTTGAGTTCCAAATTCTCTTCCTCCTTCCAGCTCCTTAACCACCTACTGAAAAAGCAAGCAATATAATATCAGTTATACATGTGAAATCATACAAAACACATTTCCATATTAGCCATATCATGCAAAAAAGCAAGAAAAATAAAGTGAAAAAACTATACTTCAATTTTCACTCAGAGTTCACGTGTTATTTCTCTGGAGATCGGTAACACTTTTCATCATGAGTCTTTTGGAATTTTCTTGGATCATCGTACTGATCAAAGTAGTTAAGTTTTTCACAGTTGATCATCATTGCAATATTGCTGTTCTTGTGTACAATGATCTCATGGTTCTGCTCACTGCACTCTGCATCAGTTGATATAGGTCTTCCCAGGCTTTTTGAAAGTATGCCCCTTATGTCATTTTGTATAGCAAAATAGTATTCCATCATAATCATATGCTACAATTTTTTCAGTCATTCCTCAATCAATGGGCATCATCTCAGTTTTTAATTCTTTGTCACCATAAAAAGAATTGCCTTAAGTACTTTTGTACATAAGTGTCTTTTTCTTTTTCCTTTGACTGCATTGGGCTACAGACCTAGTAGCGTTATTACTGGGTCAAAGGATATGTAAAGTTTTATAGTCCTTTAAGTATAGTTCCAAATTGTTCTCTAGAATGGTTCACTGGTTCACAACTCCACCAATAGTTCATTGTTGTACCCATTTTCCCTCATCCCTTCCACTCAGGATGTGTAATTTCTGATAGATATGAAATGTTGTTTTAATTTGTATTTCTCCAAACATTAGTGAATTAGAGCATTTTTTCAAATGACTGTAGATAACTTTGATGTCTTCTTCTGAAAACTGCTTGTTCATATCCTTTGACAATTGAGGAACGGCTCTTATTTTTATAAAACTGACTCAGCTCCCTATATATATGAGAAGAGACATTTGTCAGAAAAACTTGCTATATAATTTTTTGATACTACTTCATTATCTATGATACTTTTTAGAAAAATATAGTTTCTCTGGTTATCATTATCAGACACCAATAGGTCTCTTTCTGCTTTTGCTTTGTCTGAGATCATGATTTCTACCCCTGCTATTTTTGCTTTAGCTGAATCATAATATATGCTGCTCCATCTCCTAATTTTAACTCGTTATGGATAGCTTCTTGTTTCAAGTGTGTTTCTTATAAATAACACATTGTTGGATTCAGGTTTCTAATCTATTCTGCTATCCATTTCCATTTTATGGGTAAGCTCATCCCATTCATATTCACAGTTATGCTTGCTCACTGCACATTTCCTTCCATTCAGTTTTCTTCTATTTATCCTTCTCTCTCTCTCTCTTTTTATCCTGTCCCTCCTCAAAAGTCTTTTTTGCTTCTGACCACTGCCTCCCTTAATCTCCTTTTTATCATCCTTTCTTTCTCTTATACCCTTTCCCATCTATTTCCCTGTTGGGTAACCAATTTCAATGAGAGTGAGATTCAAGCCTGCCATCCCACCCTCCATTTCCCCCTCCACTATAGAAGCTCTTCTTTGTGCAATTCTTTTATGTGAGAAAAAATTTCTCATTTTACCTCTCCCTCTGCCCTTCACCCAATGAATCCTTCTTTCTAACCTCTACTTTTTTTGAGATCATCTCAACATAATCAATTTACACTTCTGCCCTCTGTCTATGTAGAATGCTTCTAACTGTCCTAATAATGATAAAGTTCTTAGGAGTTACATGTATTAACTTCACATATAGGAATGTAAAACAATTTAACTTTATTGAATCTCTTACAATTTCTCTTTCACATTTACCTTTAATACTTCCCTTGAGTCTTATATTTGAATGTCACATTTTCTATTCAGCTCTGGTCTTTTCATTGGAAATGCTTGGGAATGTCCTCTAATTCATTAAATATCCATTTTTTTCCTCTTGAAGAATTATACTCAGTTTTAGTGGGTAAGTTATTCTTGGTTATAATCCTAGCACTTTTATTTTCTCAGTATCATATTCCAAATCTTCTGCTTTAATGATACCAAATCTTGTGTGATCCTGACTGTGGCACCATGATATTCGAATTGTTTCTTTTTGGCTTCTTGCAATATTTTCTTTGTGACCTGGGAGCTCAGTAATTTGACTATAATATTTTATAATATTTAAACTTTTAAAAAAATTATTTAGTATTTCCCCAGTTACATATAAAAACAATTTTTGACATTCATTTTTAAAACTTTGAGTTCCAAATTATCTCCCTCTCTCCACACCTACCCTAACCCCTTTGAGAAGGCAAGCAATTTGATATAGGTTATATATGTGTAGTCATGCAAAACAGTCCTGTAATAGTCATGTTGTAAAAGAAGACAGATAAAAACATATCTCAAGAAAAACAAAGAAAAATTTTTAAAAATTTCAATATGCAATCAGACACCATCAGTTCTTTGTCTGGAGATGGATAGCATTTTTTTCATCACAAATCCTTTAGAGCTGCCTTGGATTGTTGTATTGCTGAGAACAGCTAAGTCATTCACAGCTGATCATTCTACAATATTGCTGTTACTTTGTACAAAGAACATTTCACTTTGCATCAGCCCATATAAGTCCCTCCAGGCTTCTCTGAGAGCATCTTGTTCTTCATTTCCATTCCATCATAATCATATACCACAACTTGTTCAGCCATTCCCTCACCTGATGGGCATCCCCTCAATTTCCAGTTCTTTGCTCCCTGTAACAGTAATCAACTTAGCAGATACTTAGGACTTAGTAACTTAGGGCTAAGTGTGGAAGGTGTGAGCTCTGTCCTCTGTTGAGAGGGTGTAAACTCCCCTGTTCCTGATGTGGCAGGAGGGGATTGGCTGAGACAGGAGGCCAGTGTGTGTATATAAGAAGAGTTCTAGAGACAGAGAGACAAAATCGGGAATGTTCCTCTTGGTGGCTCCTGGTGGAGGAAGAATAGTGGAGACTGATGCTGACTGAGAGAGAGAGAGAGAGAGAGACAAAGAGAGAAAGAGAGAGGGGCGGGGTGGTGGAGAGAGACAAAGAGTTTCTCTCCCAGCATCTGGAAGCTGACTGAGAACTTAGTTGGAGTTTATCTTGAGACCAGTATCTGGTGAAGGCTGAAGTAGCTGTTGCTGCTGCTGCCTGGAAGACTGAGTTTTCTACTGAGTCCTAGGGCCAGCTGAACTGCTGGAGGACTGAAGAAGCATGACCAGGATAAGACTTTGTTTGTTTGTGGCCTGAGTGATCCTTGAGTTCCTGGCAACAAAATTAATGAAGGGTTTGAGATGTGCTGGACACTGTGAACTTTAGTGTGTCCTGGGACTGCTCTGAAGATTGGACAAGGACTGGGGAGTTGTCTACCTCTGAGGACTGGATGAAAACCTGAGAGCTGTTTCCCCCTGAATCCAGGTGACACTTTGGTGGATTCAGGAAGGAGCTGGGACCATGGAAGGGTATCCAGGGAATCAGAGAGACCACCCCAAGTCAAGATGAAGAAAAGGCCTCCCCTTGGATGAAATTGAGGTTTGCTGGACACTGAGGGGTAGAAGGTTTGTGTGGTTTTCTAATGACTGTACTTAGTGATTAGTGATATTTAGTAATTGTGAATCTAGATGAGTGATTGATTAAGTTAATGATTTGCCCCATGAGTGGAAGATTGATTATTGTATTGTGAATTGACTGAATAATTAAGTAAGGAGTGTTTCCCCCTTAGGGAAACCAGATGTTTGTTCTTTTGTTATTTGTTCTAAATATTGTGGCCACTGTAATGAAAACTGTATGGCCATTCTAATGTTAAGCCATTGTGGACACTATATTATGGTTTTCTGTGATAAGATGTAATGTTGTGAATATTATATTGTTATTTGTTGTGAATGTTTGCCTTGATTTGTAATGTAATTTGTAGTGAACACTCCATTTATTGGAGTGTTCACTAAACTGTGTAATCTGAACCTTGAAAGCTGTTCACAGTAGTATTCTTTTGGGAATCTGCTCGTGCATGGTGTTACACCCCCAGAAGAGTTGCTATAAATATTTTGGTACATATAGGTCCTTTTCCTTTTTGTTTTTTTAAAATCTCTTTTGGGATACAGACCTAGTAGTGGTATTACTAGCTCAAAGGGTATACCTTGTTTTATAGCCTTTGGGCCCAGTTCCAAATTGCTTTACAGAATGTTTGAACCAGTTCACAACTCCACCAACTGTGCATTAAAATCTCATTTTTTCCCCACATTTGTCATTTACCTTTTCTGTCCTATTAGCCAATCTAATGGGTATGAAGTAGTACCTCAGAATAGTTTTGATTTACATTTCTTTAATCAATAGAGAGTTAGATTATTTTTTCATATGGCAACAGATAGCTTTGATTACTTCATCTGAAAACTGATCATATCTTTTGATAATTTATCAATTGGGAAATGACTCTGGGAATTTTTGTTTTGGGATCTCTTTTAGAAAGTGATTGATAGATTCTTTCAATTTCCATTTTACTCTCCAGATCAAAGATTTTTAGCACAGTTTTCCTTTATAATTTTTTGAAATATGATGTCTAGTCTCTTTCTAAAAAAATCTTGATTTTCAGGTGGTTCCAGTTGTTCAATTCAAATTGTTAGGGAATTATTTTCTTCACCAAACTTCTGCTTTTTAGGGAGTTTTCTTCAGTGAACTTTTGTGCCTCTTTTACCATTAGGTTATTTCTGTTTTTTTAAGTATTATTTTCTTCAGCATTTTTGTGCTTCTTTTACCAACCTATTAATTCCCTTTTTGTAATTTTCTTGCATTACCCTGATCTCACACCCTCCCCCCCCATTTTTTCCTCTACCATTTTTATCTCTTCAGTTTTTCCAGGAATTATTGTTGTCTTGGTCTTCCCTGCCAGCAGAGTAGCTTTTTAAGGTCATGTTCTTTTTGTTGTTGTTTTTTGTTCATTTTTCCAGCTTATATTTATGCACTTTATGTTAAAGTTGGTCTCTGCTTACCTGGCAGGAGGGAGGTACTGTCTCAAGCCTCAGGCTTTTATGGGATGCTGTTTTCAGAGCTATTTATGGGGGTCTGAAAGTTTTTGGTACTTCAAAGGAGATGTGATCTTTAGAGAGATATGGTCACTGCTCTCCTGGCCTGCACTCTAGTCTTTATTCAAGAAGGTTTCCTGCTTCCCTGCACTGTGAGTCCTAGCACTTCTCTTGGCTCTGGAACTGTGACCAGATCCCTTGCTCTCCCATAACCACAAGTACTAGTGTTCTTCCCTGCCCTGGAACTGTGACCCAGAACTACAGAGAGCAATAGAGGTGCCAATCAGTCTCAGCTGCAACCAGTGCCAGCAAAGAATCCTCTGTACTCTCATTCTGACTGGTTATATGACTCCCTTACCATCTCTGCAACTGAGAGCTTGTGAAGCTGCTGCTGCTGCTGGTGCTACAGCTTGTATGCTCAGGGCTTGTTCCCACCCTAGAGTCACAGATGTCTCCTGTGGACCTCCTAAGTTGTCTCAGGCAGGAAAAATGTCACCCCTCGATCTTTTGTTGGTTTTGGTGCCCAAAATTCAATATGAGGCATTATTTTAAAGTTGTTTGGAGGGGAATATTGAGAGAATTAAGCAGGATGGCTGGCCTCTCTTCTGCCATGTTGACTCCGCCAAGATTTTTTTTTTAAATTTAATTCGTGGCTTTATGGCTTGGTATATAAATGGGGAGTGTTGGGAGAGGGGGTTTAGGCCATGATTTGTAAAACTGATTATTCAAAACAGCCACATTGAACCTGGGAAATGGAGCAAGACCAGAGCCAGAGCCCTGTTTTTTTTTTTGGGGGGGGGCAATGTTATAGTGTGTTTGAATTTAGTTAATTCTAGTTTATTTCTTTTGTCACCTTGTATTCCTAAAGAGAATATAGATATAGCATCTTTATGCCTTCTCACTCTGGGACCGAGGAATTCTTCCTTGTGCTCAAGTAGCAATTGCCTATTTCTTCTAGGCTAATTTACTCTAACACAGAGAATAACTGATCAGTGCTCTCTTCATAAAACCCTCTCCATATTGAATGACAAAATAAAAAAAAAATCAAGTCAATCAGCCATTTCTTTTCCAGAAGCATGAAACCCAATCCTTTGACCTTCCTTTGTGGTATCTATTTCAAATCCCTTTGATCATTTTAAAAAATCAGTTTCAGAATGGTCTCAGTGGGGACAAATTCTGCTTACTAAAACCTGGAAAGATTTCAGCTTGGTCACAACCCAGCTGTCATGCACAGATACCTTCGAAAGGGCTGTGAAATGCAAAACCTGCCCATTGAAAGCCACTCATGTAGCTTTGATGCAGTTCTATTTCCCTCCTACTTTCCTGTCTTTTTTCCCATGTCTCAGACTTTCAAGTGACCTGTTTGGGCTTTGCTTAAACATACTAGTGGAGGAGTCCATAGTTTGGTCTTTAAGTAAAGGGAAGAAACAGTAAACTGGTGAAAACAGGACCATTTTCTAAATGTTAAGAGCCTCACTAAGTCCTCCTTCAGTACCTTAGAGTCAAGTAAGGGTGAACTTGGCTTCTTGAAGGCTATAACAGCAGAGTGTAAGCTCCTGCCACCTTTACAAAGCTCTGAGTAAGAATGTGCCCATTGAATGAACTGTGTGTCTCTCATGGAAGGACTAGCCAAAGCCATTCTGGAGAGGCACCTCTTGAACACAGACTATGGATGAGTGGCAATAGAAGCTGTACCCACACCTAAGTCAAGAGCACATTAAAAGCCAGCTGATCTCCATCTTTGGAAAAGAAATTCAAAACTCTTGAAGCAAGGTCATGTTGAGCTTAATGAGTGTAGAGTCAACATAGGAGAAAAGGATTCTGGGTATTTTCAAAGGTTATTGCTTCCCTCTGTTTGGTCCTCATGGGCATTTTAAACATTTATTTGAATTCTAAACATTTTATTTGAAGTTGGCATCATCATCAGGTTGGCAAAGATGAAAAAAAGTAAATGCTGCCTGAATCATGGAAATATAGGTACAATATGGTGGAGCTGTGAATTGGTCTAACTGTTCTAGAAAATAATTTAGAATTATTCTAAAGCAATTCCTAAGATGTATGTGCTCTTTGACCCAGCAAGAGCACTGATAGGTGCTAATAGATATCCAGAGGGTTAAAGGAAGCAGGAAAGGCTGTATATATGCAAGATATTTACAGCAGGACTTTTGAAGTAATAAAATAAGGAAGCAGAGTGAGATTCCATATGCTGTAGAATGCTTAATCTAATTGGGATTGTTGTGGTTTCAGCTGTGTCTGAATCTTTGTGACCCCATTTGGGGTTTTCTTGGCAAAGATATTGGAGTGGTTTGCCATTTCCTTCTCCAGCTCATTTTACAGAGGAGGAAACTGAGGCAAAGAGGGTAAATTGACTTGCCAGGGCCACACAGCTAGTAAATGTCTGAGGTCACATTTGAACTCAGGTCTTCCTGACTCCAGGTCTGGTGTTCTATCCTCTACACTACTTAGCTGAATGTAAAAAATCAAACAGTTCTTGTCTTCAAGATGCTTATATTCTCCTATATTTGGCATTTAAAGCCCTTTGCAATCTGCCTCCAGCCTACTTTCCATACTTGTTCCATAATCACTCTTTTTCTGGTCCAGCCAAACTGGCTTCCTTGTTGCTCTTCATAGGTGACCTTCCATCTCCCTTCTCCGGGCCTTTGCATAGGCTGACCCCCATGCCTGCTTTCCCTCCTCACCTCAACCTCTGAGAATCTGAACATAGTATGATGAGAGGTAGCAATGTGAATTTCACAAGTAAATAATGTCTAAGGAAAAGGGAAATTCATTCTACTTTGATTCTCCCACTCACATTTTTAAATTTTTGGTCTAGTCTTATTATTTTATTGGCACAGGAAAACTTTCCTCCAATCCATATGGGCACAATTTGTGGTCTTAAGTAGGTGCTTGGGGCATTGCATCAGAAGCTGACTCCAAGTCTGGCCCCATGCTAACTAAATCATGCTGCCTGTCATCTATGTATCACAGACCACTGTGATTTCCACTGCCTGAAGGCCAGGTGGGTTAGATCTCACCATCTCTTCCCCTGTTTCTTTGGTACTTTTAAAAGGCTTTGAGGGAAGGGGTGACTACGCTCTCTGCAAAGGAAGAAAACCCCCATTGATATTCCATCAATTATTGGGGGTTGTAACGCCATGCACCAGCAGATTCCCAAAAGAATGCTACTGTGTACAGCTTTTAAGATTCGGATTATACAATATAGTGAACACTGTTTATTCCATTACAAATCAAGGCAAACATTAGCAAAATATCACAATATAATGTTTTTTTTTTATTTTTAATTTTTTAAAACATGTTTTAAGTCATGTATTTATTTTTTTTTGGCTTTTTTTTTGAAGGGGGAAAGGCAGGGCAATTAGGGTTAAGTGACTTGCTCAAGGTCACATGGCTAGTAAGTGTGTCAAGCGTCAGAGGTTGGATTTGAACTCAGGTCCTTCTGGCTCCAGAACTGGTGCTCTATTCACTGTGCCACCTAGCCGCCCCCACAATATAATGTTTACAACATTGCATCTTATCACAGAGAATCACAATATAGTGTTCTTAACATTAGAATGGCCACACAGTTTTCACTACAGTGGCCACAATATTTAGAATAAAAAACAAAAGAATAATCATCTGGTTTCCCTAAGGAGGAAACCCTTCTCACTTAATCATTCAGTCAATTCACAATACAATAATCAAACTTCCACTCATGGAGCAATCATATATCAACTCAATCAGTCACTAAATACAATCATTAAATACAATCATTAGAAAACCACACAAACCCTCTACTCCTTGGTGTCCAGCAAACCTCAATTCATCCAAGAGGAGGCCTTTTCTTCATCTTGACTCTGGTGGTCTCTCTGATTCCCTTCCATGGTCCCAGCTCCCTCCTGAATCCACCAAATAGTCACCTGGATTCAGAAGTAGACAGCTGCCAGGTCCTTGTCCAGTACTCAGGGCTGTCCCTGGCACACACTGAAGTTCACAGGGTCCAGCACATCTCAAACCCTTTACCACTTCTCTTGCCTGGAACTCAAGGATCAGCCAGGCCATAAACAAAGTCTTATCCTGGTCATGCTTCTTCAGTCCTCCAGCAGTTCAGCTGGCCCTAGGATCCAGAAGGAATATTGGCCTTCTGAGTGGCCTTCATCAGATTCTGGTCTCAGGAAAACTCC
>JAQQSW010024766.1:0-10025 GCA_028646575.1 Pseudocheirus occidentalis | reverse complement strand
CCCCCCCTCTCATCCCCCTCCCCCCTATTCTCCTATGTGGCAAGATACTCAATTTAGAGTTTATGTCTTTCCTTCCCTAAGCCAAATTCAATGAGAGTAAATGAAAGTAAAGTTGTAACAGTTATCTTGGGATCTTTTTTAACAGTTGATTGGGGTGTGCCCAAAACAATGAATCTGAGGCTTGATTGCTTTGCTTGCTTTGCTTCTTTTGCTTGCTCATGTTGCCACTCAATTACTTGACTTTTGAGCTCTTTGCCACAGTAGAACTCTGCTTCCAGAGAGGAGAGCTTTGTCTCAAATTGCTGGAGTTTTCACAGCTGCCGGAGCTATTAGTTGGGTGCCCTCTCTACAGCCCCCACAAACTCTGGCTCACTGCTCCCATACACCAGGACCTCACCCAAGACAGTGATCCAGATCCAAGCAGGTTAAAGCAAGAGTGATTACCCTCTGAATGATGGCTTCATCTCCCTACAATCTGCAGGCCAGGAGCTCTGAAGCAGCCACATGGAGACAGCTGCATGCTGCCTCCTCCTCTTCTCACATTCTGGCCCCAGGGGCAGTGGCTGGACAACACTTTCAGTCCCCCTGTTCCCACAAAGTCCACACTGGCTTTTTACTTTGTCTTTGGCATTTATGGGTTGATAATTCTGGAAACCATCACAGGTACTGGTGATCCACTCTCCCAAAGTCCGCTCAAGCCATGGCTGGTCAGGGCCACCCTGCCGCTAAAACTGTGGTCTCACATGGGTCTGGGCTCAGCTCCCAGCGTGTGGCGATGGACCCTTCCTGCCCACCTACTGGGCTGCCTTCAGCAGGAAATTTGTTTCTTTCTGTCATTTTGTGGATTCTGTAGCTCTAAAATTTGTTTAGTCATATTTTATAGGGATTTGAGGTGGCTATGGGGGGAGCTCATGGAGTTTTCCTTCTTCTACAAGAACTTCTAAATCATTCAATAGAATTTCTCACCTCCCCACCTCCATGCTCTTGAAGTACAAAGATCACATTCCACCTCAAAAACATCCCCTCCATACCATAGAAATAGAATACTGGGCTAGTGAGGTTTCATTTCTTCTGTTAAAGACCTCCTTGAATGTCAGCTAAAAGGCACTTAAAAAATCAATCTAGTCCAATTCACATTTTAAGGATGAAGAAGCTAAAACCAAATGGCAGAAAATGCTTTGTCCATGGCTTTTGAACCAGTGCTCCTATTTGGAATTGAGGCTTTTCATAACCTTTCTCTAATCTGCCTTTCTGGGCATATTACATATTAATCCTTTTCATGTACTCTATGATCTAGTCTTCATATGACAAGTTCCCTTCTCCCAGCCTTTGCAATGCTTAGAATTCCTTGGCTCCTCTTCACTGCCTCTTAGAATCATTTTTGTTGCTGTTGTTGAGTTCTTCAGTCATGACCAACTCTTCATGGCCCATGGACCATAGCATGCCAGACCCTTTTGTCTTCCATTATCTCCTGAAGTCTGTCCGAGCTCATATTTGTTGCTTCTATGACTCTATCTATCCACGTCACAGTCTGCCATTCCTTTTTTTTGCCTTCAGTCTTTCCCAACATCAGGGTCTTTTCCAATAAGTCCCATCTTCTTATTAAGTGACCAGAGTTTTTAAGCTTCAGCTTTAGTATTTGACCTTCCAGTGAATAATCTGAATTAATTTCATTAAATATTTGCTGATTTGATCTCCTTGGTCTCCAAGGAACTCTCAAAAGTCTTTTCCAGTACCACAATCCAAAAGCATCAATTCTACGGCTCTCAGCTTTCCTTATAAGTCCAACTTTCACCACCATACATTGCTACTAGAAGAACCGTAGCTTTGACTGTGTGGATCTTTGTTGGCAATGTGATGCCTCTGCTTTTTAGTATGCTGTCCAGATTTGTCATAGCTTTCTTTTCAATCAGGAAGCGTCTTTTAATTTCATGTCTTCTGTCACCATCCACAGAGATTTTTGAGCTGAAGAATGTAAAATCTGAAACCACTTCCATTTCTTCTCTGTATTTGCCAGAAAGTAATTGGACCAATTGCCAAGATCTTAGTTTTACTTGATGTTAAGCTTCTAGCCAGCTTTTGCACTCTCCTCTTTCACTTTCATCAAGAGGCTTCTTCTTCCCTTCCTACTGTCAGAGTGATATTGTCTGCATATCTGAGATGGTTCATATTTTTCCTGACAACTTTAATTCCAGCTTTGGATTAGTCCCGGCTTGTTATTTTGCATGACATACTTTGCATGTAAGTTAAATAAATAAGGTGACAACTTACAGTTTTGTTTTACTGCTTTTCAAATCTTAAACTAATCAGTTGTTCCATGATTAGTTCTTGACCCGCATACAGGTTTCTCAGGAGACAAGTAAGACGATCTGGTTGGTACTCCCATCTCTTTGAGGACTTGGCACATTTTGTTGTAACCATACAGCCAAAGGCTTTAGTGTAGTTAATGAAGCAGAAGTAGATCGTGGTTTTTTTTTCTTGAAATTCCTTTGCTTTTTTCACAATCCAACAAAGTTTGACAATATGGTCTCTAGTTCCTTTGCCTCTCCAAAAACCAGCCTGCTCTTCTGGCAATTCTGGGTTCATGTATTGCTAATGCCTCACTTGCAAAATCTTAAGTATAACCTTTCTGGCGTGTGAAATGAGAGCAATTGTCCAGTAATTTGAACGATCTTTGGCGTTGCCCTTCTTTAGGATTGGAATGTAAACTAATCTTTTCCAATCCAGTGACCACTGTTAAGTTTTCCAAATTTGCTGGCATACTGAGTGCAGCGTTTTAATAGCATTATCGTTAGGATTGTAAATAGCTCAGCTGGAATTCTGTCACCGGGACTAGCCTTATTGTTAGCGATGCTCCCTAAGGTCTGCTTGATTTCATTCTCCAGGTTGTCCAGCTCTAGATCAATAATCACACCATTGTGGTTATCAGTGATGTTAAGATCTTTCTTGTATGGTTCTGTATATTCTTGCCACCTCTTCTTAATCTCTTCTGCTTCTGTTAAGCTCCTGCCGTTTCTGTTTTTTATTATGCCTGTTTTCACATGAAATGTTCCCTTGATGTCTCGAATTTTCTTGAAGAGATCTCATGTCTTTCCTACTACGTTGTTTTCTTCTATTTCTTTTTTTTTTTTTTGGAACAAACATGACATTTATTTCTTATTCACATGGAAATTGTGTGGCATTTGCATGACAATATCAGGGAGGGTGTGGTCCATGGGGCAATAAGCCCAGAGGTTCCAAAGTCTGTTTTCTTAGGCATGAAGAAAGCCTTCACATAGAGTATATTTTGCAATGAAGAAATGGTGAAATGAACGTACCAAAGTTCTTCAGATATCTACAAAGGTAATACCCAATAAGAAATGTAGTGTGTATCCAGCTTCAAAGAAATTTGGGATTTGCTTTACATCTCAGAGGGTGGCCAAGTATCCCAGAAAGCAAAAAGGTAAGAAAATCTTAAGGAAAGAAAATCTTGCCATGTAAGTTTAAAGGTGTACATGTGAATATCTATATACCTCAGACAGTGGGTTAGACAACCTTCCTAAGTGGGTCTGGGGTAGTCTGGGAGAGATCAAGCAAAAGGACCTAACCTTGACTGGAAGAGGCAGAAAGAGTTAGGGACTAGCTTATGCTCTTTTGAGAACAAGCTGTTGACCTGCAACCTACCAAACATTTTCTGGGTGACTTGCTCCTCTGTCTGCCTCATCTTACTCTCTCTGGATACTCTTCCTGACCTCCCCCTCCTCCCCCAACTCCAGGGAAAAGTTCCTATTGTCTTTGGCCTCCCATGGCCAAATTGTATTTGACTCTCTCAGCTGACTCAGTTCAACTGATCAAATCTCTGATCTGTCTGTGCTAAATTTTTCACTATCAGTTCCCCCACTACCCCAGGCTGGGCAGCTTTCTCACTTTCTAATCTCTACATGCTTCCTCTGGCCAGAAAACCTTTCCTCCATTAGGCTTACCAAACTTATTTCCTTCCTTAAGGACTTTGTGAAATCTTTTTTCCAGGATCCTTGCTCTTGAATAAGATGATGGCTCTTCTCCCCCACCAAGCTCCCCTTAACACCAAAAAACATTCGCAAATGGTTTTGTAAAACCACAGGATTTGCTAAATATAAACCATGCCAACCAAATATGTTAATGCTCAAACAAGTCATATGCCCATGTTCTAGATATACCACCGACCCGTCTACATAGCAATGTTCTAGACTCAAATGGCATTGATTCTCACCCTGCCCACACCCTCACCATCTACACAGGTATGTACTCTCATTGTCCCCTTTGCCCTATTCTTTCCTACCCTCCTGCCCACCTGGCCCATTGTACTTGTACCCAGGGGTTTCCTACTTTTCTGCCCACAGAGCAGGGGGTGTCAATCAGAAATGGTAGGATGAATGAGACTGTTTGAAGACACCCCAGAAGAGGGAAGAGCCATGAAATCAAGATGGACAGAGTTCAGGGTACGTTACAGAAGGTCATGGGATGCGATGGAAGAGGCCCAGGGAGTGGGGAACAGAATACATTCTGCTAGGTCTGTCCAAGAGTAATATGACAAGTGAAACCTACTCCTTGAGTGGGGGGCTCAGTATCAGGGAAGAGAGAAAACAGCAGTGTTCAAAGCTGAAACAGTAGTTATTATGGTCTGGGAAATCAGAATCACATAGATTTGAGAGCTAAAGCAATATTAAACATGTAGTTCACCATTCTCTGTCATTTTACACATAAGAAAACAACCCCAGAGAACACTATAGTGAATCTCTACCTTCTTTCCCAAGTAATTTAGGAAATTTATAAGCTCATTACGTGCAAAACCTGCCAGCTCATTTGTAAATGTTTTAGGCCCATCCACGGATCTCTTGAGGGGCAGAGGATCAAGAATTGGGAAGGTGACTTGGAATTCTAAATAAGAGGCAAAAGTATCACTCTTGATTTAGCATCTTAAATATGTAACCTTTGTGGAAGTTCCACTTGAGAAGGAAACTATGAGTGGGGAAACATTTCAAGGGCCTGGAAGGTTGCTGGGCCAGTGACAGGTGGTTGGTTAACTCCAGTCCCCATTTGGGTGAATGGTTGGATTAGACCACGATCCAAAGAGCTGCATAGCATCGCATTGTTCTGGGGAGCATCTTTCTGTAGAGAATTTCTACTTAGGGAATTATAGATTGAATGAGTTTAAAAGACAAGAGTGACTGTTGCCCAGGAGGCAGGGGGTGTCATTGGCTCATGGATTCAAATCTGCTGTTGACTTCTAGGTCATACAAAGGATCCTCCAGTGACTATGATAGTTGATAGCCAATGATGGTTGAAATGGCCATCCCATTTCCCAAATTAGTGAGATGCTTAGTAAGCATTAGCCCTAT
Organism: Pseudocheirus occidentalis; assembly: GCA_028646575.1. Classification (NCBI taxonomy): domain Eukaryota; kingdom Metazoa; phylum Chordata; class Mammalia; order Diprotodontia; family Pseudocheiridae; genus Pseudocheirus; species Pseudocheirus occidentalis. Next base: position 4,665 of record JAQQSW010024766.1, on the reverse strand, counting down.
CAAATTCATCCTGCACAACAGAATTGAAAGGGAGGTGAAAACTCTTGCTTGCACCTAATTTTATTCCACGTATTTTCAAAAGTTAAAGGACACAAAAACAGAGGAAATTCCTCACCTCTACCTGATTTAGGGACTTCCATGGGTACCAAATGAAAATGTTCACAGACTCAAGGCCTGGTTTCCTATATGTTCAATTTAAAAGTCTTATAAATGAAGTTACTATTGACTCAGCACAAATGCAAAAATTCTGCAGCTCATAAGGTAGAAGATGTATCTGAAGCACATTTTAAAAATTATGAGTAATAAATTTTTGACATGATATCAGGGTCTGAAAATTGTAGGAGGTCGACAACATCCAGACAGGCATTCTCAGAGGGCACATCTCTGAAAGAATGAACTATTGCTCACACATCTGAGGAAAGCTGTCATCCCCCTGGTCATGTCACCTTTTGGCTCAGGCAGATACATAAGGTGGGGGAGGCTCTTTACTTGCAGCTGCACCCTCCCTTGCACTGGCACCCACACCTGCCCCTGCCTCTACACCCATCGCAGTTCCTGCGGAGGCTGTGGTAGTGTCTCATAGGGTGGTAGCAGCACCGTAGTATCATTGGTGGTTATGTAAATCAGAATATCAGAGGAGTTTCGGCCACTGATATATTGGTAACAGTTCCAGACACAGCTAATCAGGTAACCCTTAAAAGCCAAGACAATGCTGATAATGAGAAGAATAATAAGGACTAGACAGGTAGGATTCACTGATGTGATATCTTCCTTGTATGGAAAATGAGGAGGCAGCTGTCGGATATACTCCTGGATCGAATTTGGATAAACAAGTACACTGATGGCCACCAGAGAGTTGAGGGCAAAATCAAAAATCTGGTAGCAGAAAAATGGGATGATCCAGGCAGCATGTTGCTTATATGCACCATAGGTTGCCATTGCACAGATCAAAATCATGAGAAGAGAGATTATAGTCGCAATGCACATATTGGCATCATCCATGAATTCAAAATCACCCCCTAGTTCAGAACTAGATAAGTGATACTGATCTGGGTCTGCCATGGCGCTCAGCAGGATCAGAAGTACCACAGCATTGATGATCAAGTACCAGATGCCCAGCAGGATGGTGCCGGTGCGGACATGGCAACAGAGGCAGCAGCTGTTGGAATAAAAGCGAGTCCAGGGCGCGCTCATCTTCATCTCTGGGCCTCTGCTCCGGCTCTATGGGACCCACTCAGGCGTCGCCACTGCCTCTACAACCGCCGCTGTTCCGCCGCCCCTCCCGCTCAGAGTTCCCGCACACGCGCGCCCAACTTTGCCGTAGCTCTAACACCCCGACTCAGCCCGCCTGCCAGTCCACCTCCAGCAGCTGTGGCTGTGGTGGTCTCCAGGAAGCACTTCTTCCCCCGCCCCTTCCTTCCTTTCGGGTTCCCGGGCTCAGACAAACCCAGAGAGGTTTCAAGCTGCAGCCGCTGCGGGACTCCAGGCGCTAGTGCGTTTTCTTCTATTTCTCTTCACTGCTCATTTAAGAAAATCCTCTTATCTCTCCTTGCTGTTTTGCACTCAGTGGGGTATATCTTTCCTTTTTTCCTTTACCTTTCACATTCCTTCTTTCCTCAGTTATTTGCAAAGCCTCATCAGACACCATTTTGCTTCCTTGCTCTTCTTTTACTCTGGGATGTTTTTTGCTGCTTCCTGCTGCACAATATTGTGAACCTCTGTCCATAGCTCCTCAGGTACTCTCTCTACCAGATCGAATCCCTTAAAGCTGTTTCTCACTTCTTCTTCATATTCATAAGGGAAGTTATTAGGTCATATGCATATGGACTGATAGTTTTAACGACCAGCTCCTCTTCCTTCAACTCAAGTCTGTATTTTTCAGTGAAAAGCTCATGATCCGAGACAGGTCCAGGTCTTGTTTTAACTGACTGTATAAAGCTTCTCCGCCTTTGGCTGCAATGTATATAATTAATCTGATATTGACCATCTGGTGACCAATCTGATATTGATATTGACCATCTGATATTGATAGTGACCATCTACACCATGTGTAGAGTTGTCTTTTGGGTTGTTGAAAAAGAGTGTTTACTTTGACCTGTGAGTTGTCTTGACAAAACTTTCATAGTCTCTGTCCTGTTTCATTTTGTACTCCAAGGCCAAACCTCCCTGTTATTCCAATTATCTTTTGATTTCCTACTTTAACATTCCAATCTTTTGTAATGAATGTGATGTCTTTTTTGGTGTTGTTTCTATAAGATGTTGTAGGTCTTCATAGAAGTGAACCACTTTGGCTTCTTCAACATCAGTCATTAGAGCATAGACTTATTACTGTGATGATGAATGGCTTGCCTTGGATTTGAACAGATATCATTCTATCATTTTGGAGATTATACCCTGGTACTATTTTTTCACCCTTTTATTGACTATGAGGGCTACTCCATTTCTTCCGAGGGAGTCTCACCCACACTAGTATATGTAATGAGCACCTGAATTAAAGACACTCTTTCCTGTTCATTGAAGTTTACTGACATCCAAGATGCTGATGTTTAATCTTTCCATCTCCTGTCTGACCACATCCAACTTGCCTTGGTTTATTGATCTTAAATTTCAAGTTCCTATATAGTATTGGTCTTACCGCATTGGACTTTTCTTTTGTCACCAGACACATCCACAGCTCAACTTCCTTTCAGCTTTGGCCCAGCCACTTGTGCTTGTCCTCCACTTCTCCCCAGTGGCATTTTGGACATCTTCTGCCAAGGGGTTCATTTTCTGATGTCATATCTTTGATCAGTTTAATACCGTTCATGGGGTCTCCTTGGTAGAGATAATGGAGTGGTTTTCCATTTCCTTCTCCAGTGGATCATCTCTTGTCCAGACTCTCCACTATGACCTGTCTATCTCAAATAACCCTGTGTAGCATAGCTCACAGTGTTCTTGATCTATGCAAGCCCCTCCACCTCCCACGTAAAGCCTTTCCTAATTACCCCAGTTGGTAGTCCCTTCGCAAAGAGTCATCATGTTTCCATCTTATATGTATTTCATATATAATTATATCTCTTATATGGCCAGTACCCATGCATGGCCCTTAAATGAGGAATTTTCACAATCTGCCACTTAGGGAATATAAATTCACCTTTTGGGAATGCCCTACCTGAACATGAATGATCTTGTTTAAATTTCTGATTATAATACAAGCTTTAGGTTTTTCATTTTCCCTCTGCCACTGTATCACTTGCATGCATATGGAGTTACCCAAGAAATATAGAAACTCTGTTCTCAGCAGAATTGTTCTGATAGATGTCTAACCAGTTCCTCTAGGGGAAAATAAAACATACTTTTAATTTTTATCTGCCTCATTAACATTTTCTTTGTTATTTTCTTAAGTCTAGATAATCAAGAAAATAATAAACTAATAAATAATAATATTATTATTAAATATTAACTATTAAATAAAAACTAATAATTAATAAATAAATAAAATAATAAGCTCTAATTTGTGGTATTTGCCAGTTTCTGAGATATAAGATGCTAATACTAGAAATTTAACAATTAGCTCTCAGGCAGATAGGATTTGGCTCCTGGACTTAAGAAGCTTACTATCTCTAGGGGAGAAGCAAATACAGTGAAAATCATAGCTGTAATTAAATATTCCTAGTCTTGCCAACCTTCTGAGAATAATAAAGACATAAAGCAAGGGTGGAAAATGTGCTTAGTAAGGACTTATAGCTTTGATGTAGCTTCCCATGAGCTTACATGCTCCAGTGATTTTTGGTGGCAATATAGTTGTAGAATCACAGCTTTGGAGCAAGAAGGAATCTTCCAGTTTGCAGCCCCCTCAATTTACAGGAAAGGAAACTGAAGTCAAGAAAGCCCAAGTGACTTGCCTAAGGTCATGAAGGTTGCACATGTCAGAGTCAAGATTCAAACCTAGTCCTCTGCAGATTACAATCCCTCTATGTGATTCTGCAGATTACTGTTATCAGCATCATCTGAATTGATTAGACTAAGGATTTCTGCACTGGCTAGGAGGTTAGACTTGGGGCCATCTCCAGTCATCCTGATCTATATCTGGCCACTGGATCCAGATAGCTCCAAAGGACAAAGTGAGGCTGGTGACTTTGCACAGCCCTCCTCACTTAAATCCAATTCACTTGCAAGTCATGGCATCACCTCTCTGACTTATTCAAGAGTGAAGGACAAACAAAAAGAGGTTAGACTGTGAACCTCTGTGGTTCCTACCAGCTCTAAGATTTTGTGACTGGAGAATATTTTATCCACAGCTAGCCTTTGACTTTCTTCAACTCACTGAAAGTAAGGTGATATTAAGGAGAAAGAATGGTACAACAGAAAAAGCTCTAGATAGAGAGTCAGAGGATCTACATTCAAACCCCAAGTGTGCCATTTGCCACATGTGCAACCTTTAGCAAGCACTTTAGCCTCCCTGAGCTTCAGTCACCTCACCTTTAAAATGAGGGCTACCTGGAAACCCTCTACAATCCCTCTTTAAATCTATGCCCCTGGAGGGAGGGGCTCGGGAAGCATACATCTCAGTAAAGGGACAGGTACAGGGTAGAGAACAAAACAAGGGGAGGGGTGCAGGATAGGAAGGAGGGACATACAATTAGCCTCTCACAATTTGCCCACCATGGAGATATCCTGTGTAAT
>JAQQSW010024765.1:0-10025 GCA_028646575.1 Pseudocheirus occidentalis | reverse complement strand
ATATTCTAGGCCCTTCAATCCCTTAATGTAGAAGCTGCTAGATCCTGGGTTATCCTGATTGTGTTTCCACAGTATTCAAATTGCTTTCTCTTGGCAGCCTGTAATATTTTCTCCTTGATCTGAGGACTCTGGAACCTGGCTATAACATTTCTAGGAGTTTTCTTTTTGGGATCTTTTTCAAGAAGTGATAGGTTGAATTCTTTCAAATTCTATTTTGCCCTCTGGTTCTAGAATATCAGAGCAATTTTCCTTGTGATTTCTTGAAGGATGCTTTCTGAGTTCTTTTTTTCATCATGGCTTTCAGGTAGTCCAATAATTTTTAAATTGTCTTTCCTGGATCTATTTTCCAGGTCAGTGTTTTTTTCAAGGAGATATTTCACATTGCCTTCTATTTTTTTTTTCATTTGTTTGGATCTGTTTAATAGTATCTTGATTTCTCATAAAGTCATTTGCTTCCATTTGCTCCACTTTAATTCTTGAGCAATTATTCTCTCCAGTGAGCTTTTGACATTCTTTTTCCATCTAGCAAATTTGACTTTTAAGGCATTCTTTTCCTCATTGGCTTTTTGAGCCTATTTTGCCATTTGAATTCAACTATTTTTAAGGTGTTATTTTTTTCAGTCATGTTGACTCTCTTTTCATGATTTTCTTGCATCATTCTCATTTCTCTTCCCCATTTTTCCTCCACTTCTCTTATTTGACTTTCAAAATCCCTCTTAAGCTGATCTATGGCTTGTAGGCATTCTTTATATTTCTTGGAAGCTTTTGGTGTGGGAGTTCTGACTGCATTGTCTTTCTCCAGTTCCATGCTTTGATCCTTGTTGTCCCCAAAAAAGGATTCTAGAGTTCAATTGCTGTTCTTACTTTGCTTCCTATGCCTGCTCTTGTTGCCAGTGAATTGCTTGATTTTTTTAGCTCTGTGGAACTCTGCTTCCAGGAGGGAAAGCTCTGTCCTAAATCTCTGGGGTTTTCATAGCTGACAGAGCTAAGAGTAGCTTAGTAGGCTACTGCAGCCCCCGTCAGTTTTGGCTCACTGAAAATGTACCCCAGCACCACCACCCAAGACCACGATCCGGATCTAGGCTTCTCAACACAATAGCATTTAGCCTCTAAATGAGGACTTGGACCCCTGCAGTCTGCAGGCCGGAAGCTCTGAAGCAGGCAGGTTGAACCCACTGCAGGGGTGCCATTTCTGCTGCTTTCTTGTCCTAGAGGCAGTTTGGCCAGACTGCTTTTCTCCCCCAAATTTAGCTGAATTCCACTGACCTTCACTTAGTCCATGTTTCTTATGGCTTGATAATTCTGGAAATTGCCACAGCTGCCACTGATACACTCTCCTGAAGACTCCAGCTGCAGCTTGTCCTGGTTGCTCCCAGGGCCAAGCCAGGGTTTCAGACTGGGCTGGTTTTTCAGCTCCCAGCACTGTGATGAGCCCTTTGTGCTGAGCTGCCTTCAGTAGGAGATGTGTTTTTCTGTATTTTTGTGTGGGTTTTGGAGCCCTAAAATTTGTTTAGAGTCATATTTTATAGATATTTGAGGTGGGTATGTGCAAGCTGTGTACCTTGCTGCTCCTATGCCGCAATCTTGGCTCTGCCCCCTTTAGCATCCTTTCTTATCAAATTCCTTCCTTTTACAATTGTATACTTGAATAAACTGAATTCCAGTGATGGTAAGGGTCACATAAGTGGTAAGTTGCAGAGCTAGGCTTCAAACAGATGTCCAAATCCCAAATCATGAATTCTTTCTTTAAAAGTTTTCTTTCTTTCTTTCATTTTATTTTCAGTTCAAAGTTTTCTCTTTACCTCTATCCCCTCTCTTACTTACTGAGAAGGCAAGAAATCATACGCATTACACATATGAAGTCATGCAAAACATTTTTGTGTTAGCCATGTCCTGGGAATGAGAAGAGCAAGAAAAATGCTTAAATGTCCAATCTGAGTCCAACAGTTCATTATTTGGAGGTCATTAGCATTTTTCAACATCAGTTCTTTGGAGTTATAGTGGATAGTTGTGTAGATTGATATTTTTAATTAGCAAGCACTTATTTTTGTCTCTTTCCCATGTTCTCAGTTGGAAAACAAATAGAAAAACATAACACTGCTATCAAATATGCATTGTCAAACAAGAACAAATTCTCCCGTTGGCTATTTTCAAAAATGTGTGAATTATCCTGCTTATTCAGTTCTTTACCTTGCTGTCAGGAGGTGGGTATTATGCTTCATTATTGGTGCTCACAAATCTGTTTGTAATTGCAGAGGTCTTAGGTCTTTCCAATTTGTTTGCCAGTAGTTCTTTCTACTGCATTTTGTTCACGTTTCTCAAAATTAAAAAAAATAGGTCTAATCATTCATCTATAAGACAACCTAGCCATTCCAGTATTTGAAGACAACTGATCAATTCAAAAGTATAAATAAAAAACCTGAAATGTGCTAGACTTGGAATAGGTACCAGACATACAAAGCAATTCTCTCTATCTAAGATCTTGCATTCTACAGAAAGAGATAGCATGTAAATATATGGAAAATATATATGAAATAAATACAAAATGATGTGAAGGCTGAGGGGAGTCACTTGTAACTGGGGAGAACAAGAAAGGCTCCCTATAGAAGTGATACATGAACTGAGTTTTGAAAGAAAGTAGGAATTTTTGGAGGGTAGAAGGTAGGGCAATTGGGGTTAAGTGACTGGCCCAAGGTTACATGGGGTCATCCTGACTCCAGGGCCAGTGTTCTATTCATTGTACCACCTAGCCGCCCCATAAAGTAGGAGTTCTAATAAGCAAGGCTGAGGAGGGAGTGCATTCTTAACAGGAATAGGGGATACCGTGTGTAAAATACCAAGACAGTAAATGGAACATGGCATTAGAGGAAGAGCAAGACAGCAGATCTAATAGGATTATAGAACGTGAGAAGGGGAGAAATGTCTAAAAACACTGGAAAGATAGGTTGAAGCCTGGTGGGGGAGATGGAACTTTAAATGTCAAATAAAGGAGTCCATATTTAATTTTCTCTCCTTTAAACTAAGCATCTCCAGTGGCAGCACTGTGATATGAAAAGCTCTCTGAGTCAAGCTTTCTGGATTTGAGTTCTAGCTTTAATTAAAACTATATGAAGCAGGAAGTCCAAGAGGCAGAGGTTGAAGAGGGGGTGCATTCCAGGCTTGGGCAGTATAAAGGCACAGAAATGGGAGGAGGATCATGTGTGTAGGAAAATCAAGAGAAAAGGGGGAAGGAGAGGACCTTTTCTTCTTTCTATCCTCTTCTGGGTATAGACCTACCAGTAGAATGAGTAGGTCAAAGATCAGAGGACATGAACTGATTTGTAGCCTTTTGTATATGATTCCATATTGCTTTCCAGAACAGAAAGTAGAATGGACCAATTTGGCCCTCCACCAATAATACATAAAAGTGTTTCCATTTGCCTGAAGCTCCTCCAACATTTGTCATTTTTCCAATCTGATGGATATGAAGTGTAAACTTATAATTCCCTTTATTGATATTTCTATAAGTATTAGTTATTTGAAGCATTTTATATGACTGTAGATAGCCTGGATTTATTTCCCTGAGTGCTGCCTATTTATAGCCTCAGAACATTTTTTCAATAATAATCATTATAACAGCTGGCATCTATTTAGCATTTTAAGATTTGCAAAGCACTTTACAATTATTATCTAATCTGATCCTCACAAAAACACTATGCTGTAGGGTGGGCTATTATAATAGTCATTTATGTAGATGAGAAAACTGAGCCAGGTGAGAATCTGAGTGACTTGCCCAAGGTCATAGTTATTAGTGTCTGAGGCCCCATTTATACCCAAGTCTTCTAAACTCCAGGTCCAGCACCCTATCCACTATGTCACCTAGTTACCTCAACTTATCAGTTCTGGAATAGCTCTAATTCTTATAATATATAAGATCTTTTTATATCTTTGCAAAGAAAACCTTTATTAGAGAAATTTTCTGCAAAGATTTTTTTACCTTCAGCTAATTATTTCTCTTCTAATTCTAGCTATATTTGCAAAAGAAAACTTTTAATTTCATATAGCCAAAAATATATATTTTATCTTAGGTGACACTCCCTATCATTTATTTTGTCAAGAACTCTTTCTCTATGCATAGATCTTATAGGTAATTTCTTCCTTGTTTTGGTATCTTTTTATCTAGGTCACATATCCATTAGGAACTTATCTCAGTAAAAAGGTGTGAGGTGTTTGGGTGTAACCAGTTTCTTCAATATTGCTATCCAGTTTTCCCATCAGCTTTAAAAAGATAATGAAACTGATCTCCAATCATGTTCCTAGATTTCTAGGTTTGTTTTTTTCCCTGTATGTTGTAAGCTTCATCTGTTTTACTAATCTATTTTTTTACTAATTCCAAATTGTTTTGATAATTACTGCTTCGAGTATAGCTTGAAAACTGGCACTGTTAAAGAGTCAGTTCTTCCAACAGTATAAACTTCAAGCAGAAGAGCATTTATGTTCAGTTCCAAAAGCAATAGGGAGTCACTGGAGTTTTATTAAGTGAGAGAGTAAGGAAAAGTCATGACATGATCAGACTTGCACTTTAGGAAAATCATTTGGCCAGATGTGAAGAAAATAGACCAGAGTGGAGAGAAACTTGAGGCTGGTCGAGAAAATAAGAGGCTATTAAAATAGTCCAAGTCAGAGGCCTGTACTAGCCTTCTAGCTCTAAATACATTATTCCACTAGTAGTCTGACCAATTAAAACTTTGAATAAAATTCAAGAAATTCTTTATGACCAATAACATGCTAGAGTAAAGGAGACTAGAGATTGTTGCTCAGTTCCTAAGCAATAGATATGCCATTGAGTAAAGGCTTTATTTATACCTTCCTCAAAGTGCTATAAGAGTTTTATGGGAGGACAATTAGCATCCCTTATGGCTCCCTCAGGCAGTTAAATGGCACAGTGGCTAGAGCTCTGGGCCTGGAGTCAGGAAGACTCATCTTCATGACTTCAAATCTGGCCTCAGACACTTACTGCTTATGTGACCCTGGCAAGCAATCTCACTTTCCTCATCTATAAAATGAACTGGAGAAGAAAATGGCAAACCACTCCAGTATCTTTGCCAAGAAAATCCCAAAATGATTGAACAACAAGAAGCAACAGTGGTTCCCTCAATAAAGGTTTTAGCTTCTTGACCAAGAAATACCTTTCCTTCACTGATAAAGATTACATCACTTACCTTAGCTTGTATGTCACCCTTTAGTGGGAGACTTTCCTGTTCCTCCTGGTTGTTTGAAGTCATTCCCTCTTCCTCAGATCTTTATGGATTTATCTTTTCACATGAAGTATGAACTTATAATTGCATCCCTGAGTAGTCTATAAATTCCTCAGGGGAAAGGGATGTTTTATTTTGTGTTCCCATGGTCTAACACAGTGCCTAGCACATGGTAAGCTTTTTTGGATTGGATAGGATGAGCTTGGAGCCCCTGTCATCTGAGAGCTTTGGCCAAGAGAGTCTAATTAGCCCAACCTTTGCCTCTTACTTTGTTTCAGGAACGACTGGTACTTTCTGTACTGCCTCGGTTCGTTGTCCTAGAGATGATCAATGACATGACCAATGTGGAAGATGAGCATTTGCAGCACCAGTTCCACAAGATCTATATCCATCGCTATGAGAATGTCAGGTGAGCAACGTCCACATGCACATAGACACACACACATATGCAGATATCTGGAGAAAAGTCATGGAGCAATTAACAAGGTACTGGTCTCAGAATCAGAAAGATCTGGAGTCAAGTCCTTCTTCAGATGTTCACTAGCCTTGTGGTCCTGACCACTCTTCTCTGAGCCTCAGATGTCTTATTTGTAAAATGGAAATAATAAATATCTCACAAGGTTGTTATAAGGTTCAAATGAGATCATATATACAAAACATTTTGCAAAATCTTAAAAGGGCTATATCAATGTCAACTCTTTTTACATATTCACATGTACATGAATTGGGTTTATTTTTATGTTGCTTAATGACTTCTGCCTACAATTGATGTCAGGGACCTTCTGACTTGCTTTGTTGATTCTTTAATTAGGAATTCACTTGAGGTCTTGATATTTCTAGGTTGAATCATGAACTCATCACTTTTGTTCACAGATGCATGCATATGTTCACATATGTATGTATGTATACATGTACTTGTATACATGTGTACATGTATACATTACTGAAAACACCATCCATAAATGCAGATAAGAAGCTCATCTGTGACTTAATGCAACAGAGCTGTCTGTGGATAAAACAATTCCATGACTTGTCCATACTAATACAGCTAGTTTGTGATAGAGCACAGAGTTGAACATAGATCTTCCTGACTCTATCCACTACACTATGTTGCTTCTCATTTTTAGGTTGACTTAAGACCTTTCTCCACTTTGTTAGGGTTGGTGACCTTCACATTTTATAAAGATGGTGAAAGGAACTTCAGTCTGTGACTCACTCAACAAGTCCAGGTCACAGGGGTGGATAACCTGCAGCCTTAAGGAGCACTTGAGGACCTACAGGGTCACCAGTGGCCTCAAAGCCACAGTTCCCCGCACCTGGTCTAGGACATAGTTCAGAATGATGATTATTTATTCCTACTGTACGCTAATATTCTACTTTGCAATTGAACGAACCCAAGGTTTCTCACTTTGACTTTCTTCTTTTGGTAAAAATTATTTCACCTCTTCCTATGGCAAACAGACCACTTTCTCCTGCACCTACTTTATTGCCTTTGGCACATTTCAATTTGAAACCCCTTTGTTCCTTCGTGAAAAGTGACCTCTTTGTGCACATCACATCCAAGTCAAAAGGAAATTCCTTGTTCCAAAGGCTTAACATAAAGTAACCAAAGATGTCACTCATTGTGACTCTTCATGAACCCATTTGGGGTTTCCTTGGCAGAGATACTGAAGTGATTTGTCATGTCCTTCTCTAGTTCCTTTTACAGTTGAGGAAACTGAGGCAAACAGGGTTAAGAGACTTGCCCAAGGTCACACAACTAGTAAGTGTCTGAGTCTGGATTTGAACTCAGGAAGATGAGTCTTTCTGACTCCAGGCCAGGTACTCTGCACCACTTAGCCACCCCAATAGATACTCCACAAACGTATGTATTGTTGATGGGTAATAGTCACTGGTGAGTGGATCCAGATGAGGTGATACTCAAAGGATTATTTTTGAAGAAATGGGGAAAAAAGTACTTGACACCATAAGAGAAGTACTTAATAACCATGGTGGAGGTGGTGATGGTGATGATGGTGATGATGGTGATGATGGTGATGATGATGATGATGATGAAGAAGATGAAGATAAAAATAACAACCTTCTCCCCAATTCCTAATGAATTCACACACAAATACCTCAGGAGAACTGGGTTTCAAAAATACCAATTTATTTTCCCTGATCATCCATTTCTGGCACTCCCCTTCTCCTTGCACAGCTGAAGCTATTCAGGCTTCTTGTTTTTAATCTCGAAGCTGAGTTCTCTGTGATAGAGTCCCTTTTGCAGAAGTTCACATTGCACTAAATGAAAATTTAATTTACTGTCCTACATTTTTCAGCTTCCTCAGTGATGGGAGCTGTTTCTAATGTAGAAGAATCTGCACAGAGACCAAGCTGCTGGCAACTGGTCTCTCCCCTTCTTTCTATTTCTAGCAGCAGTGAATGCCAATGGCATCTTTAGGTATGGAGAAGCTGAAATCAACAAGCGAATGTGTAGCAGCTCCTTCCCACTAGAAGGCTGTTTGGTGTTAAAAATATGACTGTGTCCCCTTGGAGTTAAGGAGCCTGGTCTCTCAACCTGATTATGGGAGCCAAGCTAGAATCACTGCTGAATCTCCCTTTCCACAATGCTCCAAACAAGTCCAGTGGTACATAATTGTTTAAATTAGCTCACTCTCTTCATGTTTCTTTTCCTCAATACTATTCTTTCTTTTTTATTGTTTTATAACTCCAATTAGTATAACTCCAACAATATAAAATGTTTTATTTTTTTCCTTTTTTTGAATTTTACATTCATATCATTTAAACATTTGGCTCCACATTCTAAGTTTATTAATTTACTTGTATTAATTCTTTCATTTTCATTTTACATCTATATGAAATGGATGGAGGTGAGTTTCGTGAGCTTACTGTAAGAGAGAGAACATTCTATTTTCTGAAATTGCTGCTGGGATGGCAACTTCTTAGAAGTGATGGAAGGACAGATTTGAGGTTTCCTTATCAGGAAAATGCTATCCAACAATTGGAATGATCCAAAAGTGAAATGGGCTACTTTGGAAATTAATTGGTTCCCCATTCCTGGAGGTCTTTAAAAGAAGGCAGAATGACTGGTTGTCAAACTTAATGTAGAGTTGTCAGCTTATGAGTTTGACTTGGTGACCTCTAAGGTTCCTTCCAACTGTGAGATTCTATGACCTTGGATAAGTCCCTGATTGTAGGGATGTGAAATTTTGGAATTGGAAGGGAATAGGGTCTTTGATGCAGCCTTATGTTTAGTAAATGAATGCCCACTATGGGTCACTTCAATTGAAGGGAAAAAAAAAACTTTCACAAAATAAGAATAGGAACATGGAACGGGTATGTGATTTCATTGATATAGCAAACTCCCACATAGGAAAACTCCCTCTACTTAATGCAGCTTGGCTCCTTCTGTGCAACTTAGGAATATTCAGGATTTGCCCAGAGTATCTAGAGAACAAGTGCTTTATCCAGCATCACAGAGCCATTCAGTGTAAGACTTCATGAAGGAGATGGCACCTGAGCTTTTCCTTGAAGGGAGACAAGAATTCTGAGAGGCAGAAATGAGGATAGAATACATTTCAGGCATTTAAATTCCTGTTTTTCTGCCTCTGGGGTCAGCTTTATCCATTTACATATGACACATCATGAGCTAATTCTGTTCCTCCCTGTTTCAATCTACTCAACTGTAAGATCCCAGACATGGACTAGATGAAGGGCATGATTTCTCTAAAACCTTCTTCCAGCTTCTTCTAACATTGTACTTTTGTGTTCTTCATTGGCTAGAATTTCAACCTCTAGATTTGATTTATTTGTAAAAATGAGTGATTTTTAGTAACTTTTCCCCACATGTCCATTTTCTTTATTTCTCCATTAACATTTAAAGCATCTCTCCTTTTCACCAGTTCTCTCTGTGTTCCCCTGTTCTTCTGTTTGTCTCCATCTCTGTTGAAATGTTTACCCCAATCTCTTTCTATTTCTCTGTCTCTGTCCTATGACCTCTGGCATATAGGTAGAGAATGAGAATGAGTATATTAGAACTTCTCTTCTTATCAATCATTATTGCTTGCTCTCTTTATGAAACATTCATATCTGTATCCATACCTTATTTTTTGTTTCTTTGAGAAAATAACACTCATTTGGAGTTATAAATTCTTATACAGTTGTTTTAAAAAATAATCAGTGACCTACATTGTCTTTTCATTGCTGTTATTCCTCAGTAGCTCTCCCCCATAGAACTCTTCTTTGAAGCAAAGACCAACAGACAAATTGATTACGTGTGACAACATATGCCTCATTCTTTGTCTGTAGCACACCACCTCTTTACTGAGTTATTGTATTGATTAGAATTCCGAGGTCTTTCAGCATTATTTTCTTTTTAATTTGCTTCATATGAGTACTTACAAGTCTTCTCTAAATCATTTATGCTAATCACTGCCTGCCCATTCCTTTATTCTCATGCATCTCAATCCCACCCCTGCCCTTCTATAATGTCTCACTCTAAGGCTATATAGCCCTCTCAGACTATGATCTCTGTATTGTCCACTCTATAGGCAACTGTAGCGCCAATGCAACATTTGCAGCACCCATGATCACGATAGAGAACATAACTATAACTATCACATGACATTCAATCACAAAATATGTCAAACTCTACAAATAGAGGATAAAGCTGCAGAATTTATTTGTACACCAGAAAACTGAATCCCAAAGCCAGTAAGCTGAAGTGTCAAAGATATTCAGAAGCCATAAAAATGCTGATAGCCACCGCATCCTTTAGCTTTCCCACAA
>JAQQSW010024764.1:0-10025 GCA_028646575.1 Pseudocheirus occidentalis | reverse complement strand
TATTAAATATAATAATTATATATGACATATCCATTGTATATTAATATAAATTAAAGATTTATCTATTTCATTGTTTTTTAAATAAATTAAAAATTTTTAAATTTTATTAAAAGTGTTTTAATTTTAATTTTATTTTTATTAAATTTTAATTAATTTTAATTAATTAATTTACAAAGAGAATTTACAAACAGATTTGTAAATTAGGATTAGCTGAAGAACATGGATGTCCCATTCACAAACTCCTAGGCATCTTCTACTCTTTCAAGGGTCTCTGAAGTTAAAAATATTTTCATAGTAATACTAAGATGTCATTTTGTATATTTACAAATTTACAAACAGAAGTAAACAAAAGCTGCCATTCTGGAAATTTAATTAATTAATTAATTTAACTGTAATTAAATTTTAAAATTAAATTTTAATTTTATTAAAAAGTTTTTTTAAATAAATTCAACTCTTAATTTTATTTTTTTAGTTCAAGAATTTTCCTACCATTTTACTAACATTTCATTTGGGTTTTGGAATTTCTAACTTGGTACTTAGCTGGGGATTTTTCATTTGTTCTTTTACTAGCTTTTTTAGTTGCATGCCTAAATTCGCTGATCTATTCTTTTTCTATTTTATAATGTAAGTATTTGGAGTGATAACATTTCCCCTAAGTGCTGTTTTGGCTGCATACCATTAGTTTTAATTTTTTTATTATTATTATCATTGTCCTTGATGATGTTATTGTTTCTGTAATTTATTGTTTGACCCATTCATTCTTTAGGATTAGATTATTTTGTTCCCTATTAATTTTTAATTCATCTTTCCATGACCCTTTAAGACATGTATTTTCTGTTGCTTCATGATCTGAAATATTGTATTAATATTTCTGTCTTTCTTCATTGGATTCTGAGGTTTTCATACCTTAATACATGGTCATTGTGTGTGTGGTGTATGTGGTGTGTGTGTGTGTGTGTGTGTGTGTGTGTTTAGGTGTCATGTACTGGTGAGAAAAGTTGTATTTTTTCTGTCCCTATTCATTTTTCCCCCAGAATTCTATCATATCTAACTTTTTATAAAATTTTGTTCACTTCCTTAAATTCTTTCTTGCTTATTATGTGGTTAGATTTCTCTAGCTCTGAAGGAGGAGTTTGAGGCTCCCAACTAGTATAGTTTTTGTTGATTTCTTCCTGTAATTCACTTAACTTCTCCTCTAAGAATGTGGATACTATGACACTTGGTGCATATATATATTTACTATTGACATTATTTCATTGTATATGGTTCCTTTTATCAAGGTGTAGTTTCCTTCCTTATTTCATTTAATTAGATATATATTTGCTTTTGTTTTGTCTGAGATATGGATTTCTACCCACTTTTTAAAATTCAGCTGAACCATAATGTATTCTGCTTATTACCATTTTTACCATTACTCTTTGTGTATCTCTCTTCTTCAAATATGCTTTCTGTAAACAATATTTTTTTGGATTCTGCATCCTACTCTGCTCTCTACTTCTGGTTTATGAGAGAATTCAAATCATTCACATTCAGTTATGATTATGAGCTATGTATTTCCCTCCATCCTATTCTTCCTTCAATTATACTTTTCTCTCTCCTTTCACCTTGTCCCTTCTCCCCAGTGTTTTGCTTTTCACTATGCCTCACTACAATCAGCTTTTCTATCATTCTCCCTTCTGTTTTCTTTTCCCTTTCCCCTCGGACTTCCTGATAGAGTAAGATAAATGTCCATATCTAATTAAATGTTTATGTTACTCCACCTTTGAGCCAAATCCAATGAGAGTAAGATTCAAGCAATGTTCATTGCCTCCCTACTTTCCCTTTACTGTAATTGGTCATTTGTACTTTTTTAATGTGATACAATTTACCCTATTTTGCTTCTCCCTTTCCTCTTCTTTCAGTAAAATCTTTTATTTTTTTATCTTTTTTATCTTTATTTTTTTCTTTTGTATCATGACATTAGAGTCAACTTATACCTACACCTTTTGTCTATGTGCTCCTTCTAACTTCCCTAATAGAGATACAGTTTTCAAGACTTACTAGTATCACTTTCCTATGTAGGAAGGTAAATAGTTTAACCTTATTGAGTAAATGTTTTGTTTCTTTCCTGTTGCCTTTTTATGCTTCTCTTGAGTCTTGTATTTGAAGATAGAATTTTCTATTCAACTCTAGTCTTTTTATCAGGATAAGTTTGAAAGTCCTCTATTTCATTAAAGGTACATCTTTTTTCCTGAAAAAAAAAATAAGCTCAGTTTTACTGGGGAGTTGATTCTTGATTGTAATCCAAGTTCCTTTGCCTTTCAGATCCTTTAATGTATAAGCTGCTAAGTCCTGCACAATCCTGACTATGTCTCCGTGATATTTCAATTGTTTCTTTTTGATTGCTTACAGTGTTTTCTCTTTTATTTGATAATTCTGGAATTTAGCTACAATATTCCTTAGAATTTTCACTTTATGATCTCTTTCAGAGATCACTAGTAGATTCTTTCAATTACTATTTTACCCACTGGTTACAGGATCAGGGCAGTTTTCCTTGATAATTTCATGCAGGATGCTGTCCAGACCCTTTTTTTCATCACAGCTTCTAAATAGTCCAATAATTCTTAAATATTCTATCCTGGACCTATTTTCCAGGTTATCTGTTTGTCCAAAGAAGTATTTTAGAATTTCTTCTATTTTTTCATTCTTTTGATTTTGTTGGACTGAGTCTTGATGTCTCAGAATCATAAGCTTCCACTTGCCCAATTCTATTTTGGGGGAATTATTTTCTTCAGTTAGCTTTTTTTAACCTCATTTTCTATTTGACCAAATCTGCTTTTTAAGGGATTGTTTTCTTCAGTGTTTTTTTTCTTTTTTTTCCACTTGGCTAATTCTATTCAGTTAATTTTTGTTCTTCCTTTTCCAAGCTGTTGTCTGTTTCTTGCATACTTCTCATTTCTTTTTCCAATTTTTCTTTGACCTTTCTTTGGCATTATTTTCCTCTTCTGAGTTTGTTTTGATCTTCACTATTGCCGTAGTAACTTTCTATGGTGAGGATTCTTTTCTTTCTTTCTTTCTTTCTTTGTTTCTTTCTTTCTTTCTTTCTTTCCTTCTTTCTTTCTTCCTTCCTTCCTTCCTTCATTCCTTCCTTCTTTCCTCTTCTCTCCTCTCCTCTTCTCTTCTGTCCTCTCCTCTCTTCTCCTCTCCTCTTCTCTCCTCTCCTATCCTCTCCTCTCCTCTTCTCTTCTGTCCCCTCCTCTCTTCTCCATTCCTCTTCTCTCCTCTCCTATCCTCTCCTCTCCTCTTCTCTCCTCTCCTCTCCTCTCCTTCCTTCCTTTCCTTCTTTCTTCCCTTCTTTTGTTCTTTCTTTCTTTTGGGTATGAGGAGTTGAACTACATGTTCTGTTAGAACCATGGTCTCTTGGATTGACAATTGATTGGCAATCAAAAGGCTTGTTTTCCAAGTCCTGACTTTATCTCTTTAGTTATTTGGCTTTGGGAAAAATCATTTATATTTGTGAGGTTTGTTTTCATTTGTTTAAAAAAAATGGATAATGATGCTTATACCTCAGAGGGTTGTTGTGAGGAAAGAGCTTTTCAAACTGTAAGATACACACACAGAAGTGCATGTGTGTTTATGTGTATATATACACATACATATTCATATATGTATGTGTATGTATGTGTGTATACAATTATTATTAATAGTCTTCTCATCTGACCAACCTGCACTTTGTCATAGAAAGAATGTTTTCTCTCTTCTCTGCAAGTCATTTCAACTTGCTGGAATTCCTCCATACTTGTTGAAAATTCAGTGTTCACTCCTTGGTCATTCTTGTTGGTAGTTTCTCAGCTAACTCTCCTAATAAGTGAATGTATCAAACTGATTTTGTAAGGTCTAATTCTTCTTCTGGAGATAGAATTCCCCAGGACTTTCTAGAAATCTCAGAGTAACCTCTAGGGACTAGCTTATTTATTGCAACCTTCACTACATAGGTATGGGCATTTTATGCTAGCTCTCTCAGCTGTCTGACAGGTAATTACAGGTTCCTGTCAAGTACAAACAGAAGTAAACAAAAGCTGCCATTCCTGAAATTATCTGCTGGTCTTTTCCTAATCATTTAAATTACTCCTTTACTTTCTCCTATTCCTCTTTGCTTTTCTTGGGTAGAGCTTCTCGTTTTCACCCTCTCCACCTTGTCTCCTCTTCCTCCCCACCCCCATGCTGGTGCCTTTCTCACAATTATCTTCTATTTTTTCTTCACTGTATATCTACACATTGTTTCCCTTAACTAAAGACTGTAGACTTAACTGTAAGACTCCTTGAAGGCAAGATCTCTCACCTTTGTTTTGCCTTCCAAGTTCTTAGTACAGTACTTAGTGGTATGCTAATAGATACTTTCTTTGTCAAAATCAAATTCAGAATGGCAATTCTTTCCTTTCTAAGAGGTTATCTAAATTATTTTCTAAACAATTATTGAAGTGTTTTGGAAGGAAAATACATTATACAAGGAACAAAGGGTTTCTGAGGTTCATTTCTCATTCTGTACCCAGTTATTTAATGTTTGTATAATTTCTATTGAATAGATAGCTCCTCTCATATTTTTACAAAGTGAAAATAATACAAGACCAAGTCAATACCACTGCTATTGCCAGCCCCAAGACATAGATAAGAAATTCCATAGACTACTACTAGGAGACTATAGAGGGGTTGCTAGGCCACTTACAGGATAAATTCAGGATGAATATTAATAGTTTGTCCTTACTGCTAGTAGCATTACCATTTGCCATCAGAAGACTTTTTTTTAATATCAAGAAGTCTTCTGTGGATTATTCTGGAAATCTGGGTTAATATATTCTTAAGGAAAAAGTTGGAAATTATTTTATTTTGGCTTGGATTTAATTTTTCTGATTGGCTAGATGGCCTCAAACCCCCTAAGTAATCTCATAAATCTATTCAACTTTATGGCCCTGCCATTAAGCAAGCTCTCTTCTATGTACAGAATGTTTTTCTTCTTCTGATATTCTTTGGTCATAACTTGCTTATCCTTTAAATCAAAACTAAACAAATCGATTTTTGAAATCTGTACATATTCACAGTTACTTTTAATTGAGTCTTAATCTCAGCCTAAAAGTTTGAGACCACTGTTCTCTGAATTGTTGAGGTATTTAAAGACTATGAATAAATTATTTTTTGACAAAGTACCTTTTCCCATTTAATCTCAAAACAAAGAACTATTAATAAACTGTTGAAATCTTTACCCTATGTCTCATCAACCCAGATGTCAATGTAAGACTCATCACCAAAAAGAAGATATACAATTACCGAGTTTTATATTATAGTCCCTTTCTTTTGCCAAGGGATAGGCCTGAAAAGTAGGAGTGAATACTAAAAAGGGAGATGAAAACTTCTTAATACGTCCCAATACTTGTGGATGGGTGATTATATTAGAGCTAAGATAGACTTTATAGGTCATTTAGTCCAACCCTCTTATTTTTACAAATAAGGAAAACAGAGATACAGGAAAGTTAAGTGATTTGTCCAAGATCACACAAACAGTAAGCGTCAATGATAAAACTTGAATCAAGATTCCCTCTGTCTTTTCTTTCTTAGGTGATCTCTTAGCATGTACGAAAACTTGATGCCGATTAATCCCAAGAAGGATTAAGAAAGGACACAAACTGAGGACTGGCAAATGCTCCCAACATGAATCCAAAACCCTGACTATTAAACAGACTCAAATCTTTTTTCAGGTTGCCATGTTGCTTTTTCAAGTTACCATTCTAGAAAGTTGATGGAAGTCCCAAATATCACTCTTAAATCCAATATTATGGGAACTTCCTTAATAAATAAACTTAGGGGCTTCTTTTTGTTTTTGTTTCTAGGATTAAATATAAATTCCCCTTTGTATGATGCTTGAATTCCTTCACCACTTGGATCTAATCTACTTTTTCAGTTTTTTGTATTAACTACCTTCATATACTCTATGGTCCCACCAAAGTGGCCATAGTACTTTTCTTTTCACATACCACTGGCATTCTCCCATCTTCATTATTTTACATAGGTTGTCCTCCATGTCTGGAAGGCATTCCCAAGTTAATCACCTCTTAGAACCCCTAGTCTTACTCAAGATTCATCTCAAAAATCACCTTCTTTATAAAGCTTTTTAAAAATTTCACCCTCTACAGCTGCTAGTACCTCCTCAAATTTCCTTGTATTTCCCTTGCATTTATTTTATATGTATTTAGCACTGTTTTGAGTGAAATCCAACAAAGGTAGCTGAAGCAAGATAAGTTTATCTAGCGGGGTATGACCCTGGTAATAAAGCAGAACTGATGACTTCCTCAGTTAGCCAAAAGAAGAGTATGCATAATTCCCCCTTACTGTTTTTGGGGAGTACAGAACAAAGATCAGAACTTTGTAAGTGGGGAACAAGTTACACAGTTGAGGTGTGGAAACTCCTTAGAAATTGGCAATGAGGGGTTGACAACAGTTCTCCTGTGACTAAGAAATGTTTATTGTTTGAGTCTGCCTGCAAGGTTAGGGATAGTGGACTAGACATCTGGATGCCAAGCAAGACATCCTCAAAGGATAGCTTGGTGGCATAAAGATACTAGACCAAGCTACTTGGTATCCACGTTCATCCCCAAAGATAATAGATTTGCTTGAAGTAAAAATAAAGAGTGATAAGCAAAACTGGATTTCTAAATTTAACTCATTATAAGCCAGCTAAATCTCTGAACTAAATTCAGAAACAAAGAACCATGATGCAGACCAGGAGTAGGGAACCTGTGGCCTTCTAGGTCCTTATGTGTAGCCTTTTGGCTGAATCCAAGTTTTATAGAGCAAATCCTGACATAAGCAATTATAGGGCAAAATAATTTAAACAAATAGGGTCAGTAAAAAATAATACAGGATCAATTTCATTTTCTCATCATATATATATATTTTATAAGTCTATATTCTGTTTCTTCTGATAGAATGTGAGTTCCTTGAGAGCAGGGATTTTCATTTTGGTCTTGTATACCAGCATCTAATGAAAACAGCATCTGTATAAAGCAATGTGTACATGTAACACATGCCAAGTGTTTATTGATAGCTTTCTGCTCCACATCTTCCTTTCCCTCTTATGCTTCCCATAGATTCTTTCTTGTTGATTGTCAGTGCTGGAAATTCCCGTTTCTCATGTGCATGCCTTCCTTCTTTGCCAACATAGGAGACTATCAATGATGAATACTGTGCATAGTTGGTTGGTTTAGTTGAACTTTTTTTCTTTTTCTCTCTTTTTTATTGCTAGTTATAAAGAATAACAAACATCCCTCCCTGGGAAGGGGAGAAAGAAAATATTAGAAAAGACAGGTAATGTAAAAGCAAGCTATCGGTAATTAAAAAACAAAAAGAAATTCCTATTGCTCTTATTCCTGAAACCAGATTTGATGGGGGCTGACCAGCTAGTACATTAGATAGACTTCCAGGCCTGGAGACAGAAAGACCTGAATTCAAATCCAACCTCAGACACTCAGACATTGTATGACCCTGGACAAGTCATTTACTCTCTTTGATTTCCTCACCTGTAAAATGAGCTAGAAAAAGAAAAGGAAAATTACTCTAGTATCTATGCCAAGAAAACCCCATAAGGGGTCACAAAGAGACAAACACAACTGAAATGACTCAACATCAAATTTGATGAAAGAATCAGTTTGGGACACTAGAAAGACCATTATTTGACCCCCTCCTCTATATATGTTTTCCATGAATGGGAGCTAACACATATGTAAAAAGAGAGAAGATAAAAATAGACAGATTTTGCAAACTTCTTCATTTCCTTGAAAGAGGGATCACTGGAGTTGGAAAGTTCACAGCAAAGTGCTAATGAACACATCCTCTCTAAAGTTTCCTAAGATTCTGAGATGAGAAGAATAAAAACCTTACTCTTCAAGTGCTTAAAATTTTATCCAAAGTACTTTTAGAGTTGTTATATGTGTCTACGTATGTATCTTTAAAGCACTTCATTTTCCTCATAAACAGCCTTGCCAGAAAAGTAGCAGAAGTGTTATCACCCCCATTTCACAGATGAAGAGCCTGAGACCCAGAGAGATTAAATGATTTACTTATGGTCAAACAGCCATTAAATGGCAGAACTGGCACCTGAACCTAGATCCACTTGCTTCAAGTGTGGTGTAATGGAAAGCACAGTAGATCTGGAGTCTGAGGACCTGAGTTTAAATCCCAGCCCTGCCAGCTGTGTGATTGGCTAAGTCATGCATGCTCTGGGTCTCAGATTTGTTTTCTAGTAACTGAATGATTGTTATCTATAAAATAAATGTTGGTTGCTAGAGCTAAAGGAATCCAAGTTCTCTCCCTCCACGATACAATGCAAACTCCTAGGGAGAAGAGACTTTCATAATGTATAGAGAGCTGGCTTTCAAGTCAGGAAGACCTGGGCCTAAGTCCTGCCTCTGACATATACCAGTTGTATGACCCTAGGCAAGTCACTTAACCCCTCTACAATCTAGGCCAATGATGTCCAACTAAAATAGAAATAGAGACCAGTCACTGGCTCATACACAGAAAACCACAAACTAGCATTATTTACCTTCTATTGTATATTTATTTATTTTGTTAAGTATCTCTCAGGTACCTTTTATTCTGGTTCTGGTCACACTTGGAAGCATTGTGGACTCCCTGATAGACACCCATGCTCTAGGCAACTTGTAGGGAAGGTGCTCACCACCCTTGGTAGAGGAGTTTCCTCCTGTGCAGGTCCTAAATTAATAAAATCATAAACCTATTATCCTATTTTATATCAGAGGAAACTGAGCTTCAGGAAACTTAAATTATTTTCTCAGATTCATATAACTAATGTCTGGGTGAGGCTAGGCTGACATAGGATTAAAACCCAGGTCCTATGCCTTTCAGAAAGGTCCTCTTGGCTTCTCCATGTTATTCTGGCTCACAGGCTGAAAGCTCCTACTGTAAATCCATGTACAAGGACATAACATGACAGATTTTTCAGTACTACAACTGGATCCAATTTCATAATTTTGAGTCAATATCAGCTGTGACACTCTGAAGGTTCTCAAGACAATTCAATGAAATTTATGAACTAGAGACTTAATGGGAAACAAAAAAAGCAATTTGTTAGATTCTACAACCCAGCCAGCTCTCTTGATAAGGCACACCTCTGTTCAATGGTGGTGAAAATGCACAAAGCCATAACTAGGGTGAGGTGATCAGTGCTTTGTCTTAGGAGGTAATAACATCTTAAAAGCATTGATAGCATTTGTATTCACAGAATCTCAGGGCTGGAAGAGACCATGGAGTCCATCTAGCCCTTCAGCAAGTAGAAACTTAGGATAAGGGTTGTTTCTTTACTGAAGGTTCCTATACGCCCAGATCTTGCCCTGAGAATGCCCCATAGAGTCTGAAGAGTTCTACTCATAGGTTTCAAAGGTACTCCATCCCTCCCCATTCTGTATCAGCCTCCTCTTTCTCCCACCAAGGGTATGCCCAGGTTGTTGGTTTTTTTCACTCAACTAGGCCTTGAACACAGGACCTAAAAATATGATTTGAAGGTACCTTTCTTTCATTCTTCTTGCCCTAGTACCTGTTTTGGGTCACAGAATTCTTAGATACCTTCATGACAATGTATAGAAAGCACTTCTAATTTTTTCAAATTTTGAATTTAATGAACACACATACACGAAGAGAACTGTTTCCATATGCCTCATAGTACAGAAAAAGAGGAATCCAAGTTCCCTCCTAGTTCTAAATCTCTAATACTTACAATTGCTTTTTAAAAAATATATTACAAATTCAATGTGTATTTTCAAAGCTCTTTTGCTTGTCTGTATTTCCTTCTGATCTTCCTCATATTTTCTCTGTGCATATTTTTTAAAATGCCTCAGTGACCCTCTTCTTTCTCCAGAAGCAACTTTGCAAACTTTAAAACACTATCAAAATGTCAGCAGTCACCATTGGCAGCCACAACACCATTTGCTCTTTCATGAGATCTGGCTTGTTTTTTCTTGTTTTTTAACTATTTC
>JAQQSW010024763.1:0-10026 GCA_028646575.1 Pseudocheirus occidentalis | reverse complement strand
GAGGAGCTCCCTGCCCTGCTAGAAAGCTAGAGAGGTGTTGGAGGAGGGCATAAAAGGGAACAGATTGTGGGAGGGGTCTTACAGTGTGATCAATGTTCTGGGCTGGGGGGTAGGGACAAAAAGGGGAGAAAATTTGTAACTCAAAACCTTGTGGAAATGAATGATGTAACCAAGAAAATAAATTAAAATTTAAAAAAAATTTTTTTCAACTTAATGTAATCAAGATTGTTCATTTTGTATTTTATAATACTCTCTAGCTCTTCTTTGCTCATAAAGTCTTTCCTACTCCATAAATCTGACAAGTAAACTATTACTTGCTTCCCCAGATTACATATAGTATCAGCCTTTATGCCTAGATCGTGCACCCGTTTGGACTTGATTTGTTGTACAGTGTTAGATGGAAATCCATGCCAGTTTCTGCCATACTATATTCTAATTTTCCAACCAGTTTTTTTTATCAAATAGTGAGTTCTTATCCCAAAAACTAGTGTCTTTGGGCTTATCAAACAGTACATTAATATCATCGTTGACTATTGAGTGTTTTGTACCCAATCTATTCCATTGATCCACTAGTCTATTCCTTAGGCAGTACCAAATAGTTTTGATGACTGGTGCTTTATAACGGAGATTCAAATCTGATACAGCTAGGCCACCTTGCCTAGCATTTCTTTTTATTAATTGCCTTGATATTCTGGATCTTTTGATCTTCCAAATGAGTTTTGTCACCATTTTTTCTAGCTGAGTAAAGTAATTATTTTGGTAGAATGATTGGTATGGCACTAAATATGTAATTTAATTTAGGTAAAATGATCAGTTTTATTATATTAGATCGACCCAGCCATGTGCCATTGATGTTTTTCCAGTTAGTTAGATCTTATTTTATTTGTGTGAAAAGTGTTTTCTAATTGTGTTTGTATAAGTACTGTGTATGTTTTGGCAGGTAAATTCCCAAATATTTTATAATGTCTACAGTAACTTTAAATGGGGTTTCTCTTCTATCTCTTGCTGTTGGACTTTGTTGGAAATATATAGGAATGCTGAGGATTTATGTGGGTTTATTTTATATCCTGCAACTTTTCTATACTTATTTATTGTCACAAGAAATTTTTTACTTGATTCTCTAGGATTCTCCAAGTATATCATCATATCATCTGCAAAGAGTGATAGCTTAGTCTCTTCTTTGCCTAATTTGATTCTTTTTATTTCTTTTTCTTCTCTAATTGCTACCGCTAACATTTCTAGTACCAGATTGAATAAGAGGGGTGATAGTGGATATCCTTGGGCAGCTTTTTAAGTGTCTCACTCTTCACCTCCTGGTGTGAAGAAGGGGCTAGAAAAAAGAACCTAAATATTGTCTGATTACCCAACCCTGGCCTGTTTACCATGGCAGGAAGGAAATTTCAGTTTGTGGTTGAAACACACAAAAATTTACAAAAATGCCTGCAAAGATGATTCTATTCACCATCGGCTCATGGAATGTGCACATTATTATAGAATGCACAAAATGCAATAGACCTCAAAGATGAACAGCTCTTGTTGCAAGAGAACTTTGCAGGTATTTGTATCAGCATGCACCCTAGTATACCTAGGGTGGCTGCTAGCAAAGGTTGTTAGATTTGCTTTTCTAAAGGAAAGCAACTCAAAATGGGCTACCAGTCTCACTTTAATTAGTCAGACATATATCATTTACCTAATTCAGGGGAAAAAATCAGCACCCTCAACTTCAGAGAATGGAAACGGAATACAAACACAAGTTACAAGCAGAAGTAATAAGGAGAGAAAGAAATAGATCAGCAGAGATAGTCTTCCAACCATTTGACCATGAAATCCATACCTATTCAGTTACCAGAGAGGGAAACACCGACATCTGGGTTTTTCAAAGCTGGGAGTCTCAACGGCTTCCCAGGGTCTCATCTGGCCAAATCACACAACTCTCCTCAAAGTGAGCCCCAGAGCAAAATCTCACATCGGGGTGTATATATAGCCTTCTCCTGGGTCAGAGAATGTCACAGCCACCTTGACCCAGTCCCCAATCACAAAGCAACAAGGCACGGCATTCCCGAAAAACAAGCCACCCACCAAAGGTTCCACATGACCACATTCATCCTATTAGGGGGCAGAGTATACTTTCAAATTAGAGACAATTCTCATTCCCACTTAAGGCTATGAAAGGGCGTATGCGCAGGGAAGATCTTCAGATTCTCATAAGAGTATTGCATCTAAATAGCAACCCTGAGTGAAACATGGCTCTTAAATGAAGGGCCAGCTTACTAAAGTCTGAACTGAACACACATTTTCTGGAGTCAGTAAAGCTCAGAGTAAGAAAAGGTTAATTGTCAAAGGCTGCAAAGAAGCCAAGAAGGATGAGGATAAATTAGGGCTAGTGGATTTAGCTGCTTTGAGATTTGTGGTAATTTTGGAGAGAGGAGCTTCTATTAAACAATGAAATTGGAATGTAGACTGCAGACAATTTCAAGGAAATTAAAAAAAAAGAATTTGAAGATACCAGTTGTAAATGGACATTTCTCAGTGTTTGGTTGAGAAATGGAAGAAAGATTCTGCAAAGTATCCCTTGTGCTCAGTGGATTAAGTGACTGTTTTGAGGATTAGGGAGAAATGGTTTGATTGGTTGCAATAGGGATGGCATCCTTAGTACAAGAGACTAAGAGTAGTGAAATAAAGTGGATGCAACAAAGGTAGTTAGCTGAGGAAGTTGTAGAGTTGGAGTACTATGGTTTACACATGGAAAGCATTTGTTTTAGCTAGCAGAGGGATCATTGCTCATCTGATACTGGGATCAAAAAGAAAGGAAGATCCCTGATGTATGTATGAGAGATGAGCAAAAGAGAGCTCTTGATAAAATTATCTGAGTTTTTCAGTCAAATATGAGGCAAATTTCTCTGCTGAGGACGTGAGTGGAGAATGGGAGCAAGGTTGTCTGGGGAAGGATACTGGAGTGGTTTGCTATTTCCTTTTATACCTCGTGGCACTGAGGAAAACAAGTTGGTCCCTGCTGTCAGGAAGCTCCCAATCTGGCATACAAACATAGAAAGATTTTGAGAAGAAGCAACAGTTTGGGAAGTTTGGTCTTCACTGATCCAGGGAAAAGAGGGCTTTGGGGAATGTAAAGATACCTAGTTCAATGAAGTATAAGGGAATACAAGGACTCAGGCTAGTAATGGTTTAAGAAGCAGAGGAGAATTAGGAACCGAAGAGTCAAAATTGAAACAAAGATGACAAAAAACACAGGCACACCTCAGAGATTTGGGTTTGGTTCTGGGGCTGTGAATGAAGTGAATTTAAAAATAAAGCAAGTTGGGGTGGCTAGGTGGTTCACTGAAGAGAGCATTGGGCCTGAAGTCAGGAGGACCTACATTCACATCTGGCCTTAGACACTTAAAAGGACTAACCCAGTGATCTTGTTCAAGTCACTTAACCCAAATTGCCCAGCCCTTCCCCTATAAAAATCCCCCCCAAAAAAAGAACGTCACATGAACTTTTTTAGTTTCCCAGAGCATATTAAGGTTATGTTTACACTACATTAATAACAATTATGTATGCCATACTATATTGTCTAAAAGATCAATGTACATGCCTTAATTCAAAAATACATTATTGCTATAAAAATCTAACCATCATCAGAGTTTTCATGGAGTCTTGTTGCTGGTAGAAGCTCTTGCCCATTGTTGATGGCTGATAACTGATGAACCTACTGGATGTTCAATGTTGCAGTGACTTTCAATTTCTTAAAATAAGGTGATGGTAAAGTGTTCCATATGGACTAATGCTTTTTTTCACTTGAACACTTAGAGACATCATGGGATTATTAGTTGATCTAAATTCCATATCATTGTGTATTAGGGAATAGGAAGATCCAACGAAAGGGAGAAAATGAATCAACATGCAATAATAAAGTAAATTTATTTAATAACAAAATAAAAGGAAGTTCTGTGGGGAAAGGTCATCTAGTACCATGGACAGAGCATTCCGCCTTGCAGGGTTGGAGGTCTAGTCTCAACTGAAAATATGATAAGAGGTCGCTGAGCCATTCTGAGCTCATGGCATGACTTGTGAATGTAAATAGAATGTTGGTCCTTCAATTGTCACAGGCATTTGTTAGGATAGAATGTGAAACTCTTTGTAACTCAAGTTATCCTGCAGATGTGAGCTAATGGTATTTTTAACTGATGGATTCTGTCCATTTAACTTTAAAAACTTCTCTTAGCCTGGAATAGGAAGATATAGATCAGTTAGTTTACTTTATCCCAATGGAGAGAAGGGATTATGATTATTTATGTGTGTACATATGTCTTTGTAAATGTTTTACTGTTTGTTTTTTGCAGGAGAGATTAGACCAGAAATGCAAGAGACTATTTCAAAGCTAAGCATTTGTGTGGAAGAAACTCACAAGCAAAGTTTAGGGAGTGATGGTCCCTGTGACATTACTCTTATTGTGCATCAGAAAGTTCACACTGGAGAGAAACCTTATGAATGTGATCAGTGTGGAAAGGGTTTCAGTTGTAAAAGCCATCTTGATCAGCATCAGAGAATCCACACCGGAGAGAAACGTTACAAATGTGATCAGTGTGGAAACGCTTTCAAACACAAAGTCATTCTTGTTCGACATCAGATAAACCACACTGGAGAGAAATCTTATGAATGTGATCAATGTGGAAAGGGTTTCAGTTGTAAAAGGTATCTTGCTACACATCAGAGAATCCACACTAGAGAAAAACCTTATGAATGTGATCAATGTGGAAAGAGTTTCAGTTATAAAAGCTATCTTTCTCGACATCAGAAAATCCACATTGGAGATAAACCTTATGAATGTGATCAATGTGGAAAGAGTTTCAGTTGTAAAAGCCATCTTGATCAGCATCAGAGAATCCACACTAGAGAGAAACCTTATGAATGTTATCAGTGTGGAAAGACTTTCAAGCACAAAGTTAGTCTTGCTCAACATCAGAGAATCCACACTGGAGAGAGTCTTTATGAATGTGATCAATGTGGAAAGGGTTTCAGTTGTAAAAGCCGTCTTTCTCGACATCAGAAAATCCACACTGGAGAGAAACCTTATGAATGTGATCAATGTGGAAAGGGTTTCAGTTGGAAAAGCTATCTTGATCAGCATCAGAGAATCCACACTAGAGAGAAACCGTATGAATGTTATCAGTGTGGAAAGACATTCAAACACAAAGTTAATCTTGCTCGACATCAGAGAATCCACACTGGAGAGAAACCTTATGAATGTGATCAATGTGGAAAGGGTTTCACTTGTAAAAGCGATCTTACTACACATCAGAGAATCCACACTGGAGAGAATCTTTATGAATGTGATCAATGTGGAAAGGGTTTCAGTTGTAAAAGCCATCTTTCTCGACATCAGAAAATCCACACTGGAGAGAAACCTTATGAATGTGATCAGTGTGGAAAGGGTTTCAGTTATAAAAGCCATCTTGATCAGCATCAGAGAATCCACACTAGAGAGAAACCATATGAATGTTATCAGTGTGGAAAGACTTTCAGACACAAAGGTAGTCTTGCTCGACATCAGAGAATCCACACTGGAGAGAAACCTTACGAATGTGATCAGTGTGGAAAGGGTTTCAGTTGTAAAAGCAATCTTACTACACATCAGATAATCCACACTGGAGAGAAACCTTATGAATGTGATCAATGTGGAAAGTATTTCAGTTGTAAAAGGTATCTTGCACAACATAAGAGAATCCACACTGAAGAGAAATCTTGAGTGTAATCAGTGTGGAAAGACTTTCAGAAAGATCTCCTATCTTGCTGTCCATAAGAGAATCCACACTGGAGAGAAACCTTTGGAATGTAATCAGTGTGGAAAGGGTTTCAGTTATAAAAGCCATCTTGATCAGCATCAGAGAATCCACACTAGAGAGAAACCATATGAATGTTATCAGTGTGGAAAGACTTTCAGACACAAAGGTAGTCTTGCTCGACATCAGAGAATCCACACTGGAGAGAAACCTTACGAATGTGATCAGTGTGGAAAGGTTTTCTCACAGAGGGCCAGTCTAGATATACATCAGAGAATCCACACTGGTGAGAAACCTTATGAATGTGGTCAATGTGGAAAGGATTTCAGTTGTAAAAGCTGTCTTGCACAACATCAGAGAACCCACACTGAAGAGAAATCTTATGAGTGTAATCAGTGAGGAAAGACTTTCAGAAAGATCTCCTATCTTGCTGTCCATAAGAGAATCCACACTGGTAAGAAACCTTATGAATGTGATCAGTGTGGAAAGATTTTTAAACACAAAGTCAGTCTTGCTCAACATCAGATAATCCACACTGGTGAGAAACCTTATGAATGTGATCAGTGTGGAAAGACTTTTAAACACAAAGTCAGTCTTACTCGACATCAGATAATCCACACTGGAGAGAAACCTTATATAACAGCAAGCACCCTAGCATACCCAGTATGGCTGCTAACACAGGTTCCTAGATTTGCTTTTCTAAATGAAAGTTACTCAAAAAGGGTTAACAGTCCCACTTTAATCAATCAGACATATATCATTTCCTAGTTCAGTAGGAAAAGTTAGCACTCTGAACTTCAGAGAATACAAACACAAGTTAAAAGCCCAAATTACAAGGAGACAAAGAAACTGATCAGCAGATGGGCTTCCAACCATCTGACCATCACATCCATTACCTATTCAGTTACCAGAGAGGGAAGCATCAACATCTGGGTTTTTCAAAGCCAGGGGGCTCATTACCTTCCCAGAGTCTCATCTGGCCAAATCCCAAAACTCTTCTCAAAGTGAGCCCCAAAGCAAAACCTCACTTCAGCATGCACGTATAGCCTTCTCTTGGATCAGAGAATGTCACGGCCCTGTTTACCCACTGCCCAATTACAGAGTAACAAGGTGTGAGCATACCTGACAAACAAACCTCCCACCAC
Organism: Pseudocheirus occidentalis; assembly: GCA_028646575.1. Lineage (NCBI taxonomy): Eukaryota > Metazoa > Chordata > Mammalia > Diprotodontia > Pseudocheiridae > Pseudocheirus > Pseudocheirus occidentalis. The sequence goes on along the minus strand of JAQQSW010024763.1, from coordinate 3,098 downwards.
AGGCTCTATGTGATTACATTAAGCATGTTAGAGGGCAGACTATACTTTCAAATCAGGGAAGATTCTGAGAGCTACTTAAGACTATCAAAGGACCTGGGAGCAGGGAAGATGTTCAGATTCCCATAACACCTTATAACTGTGATAATTGTGGAAAGGCTTTCTCACAGAGGACCAGTCTAGCTATACATCAGAGAATCCAAACTGGAATGAAACCTTATGAATGTGGTCAAAGACTTTCACACAGTACTCTAATTTTGCTACCCATTAAATAGCCCACACTGCAGAGAAACCTTACCAGTGCCTAGAATGTGGTAAAGCTTTTAATGTACTTACTTCCTTTAATAAGCACCACTGAATCCCTTAATAAGGCATAAAACTCATTAATGTGGTCAACTTGGAGAATCAGTCAGGCTATAATCATTCTTTACTTATCAGCAGAGATCTCTTATCTCTATCATAGAAGATAGAAATCTTATGCTTGTTGGTTGTGGAAAGCTGTACAAATGGAGTTCAGAGCTTGGTAGACATCAGAAAATTTATCTTGGGCACAAGCACAATATGAGCTTGAGGTCAGAGGACCTTTAGCCCAAGTTCTTCTGTTCCTTTTCTTTAAGGATTCTTTGTGCAGAGAAGACTAATGAATGTACTCAATGCAGTCCTGCCATTTCCTGGCAAATGGAGGTCACTAGTTATCACACCTGGCTTCCTGGTGGAATGTGTCCTTCTCTTGTTCTAACATTTGTGGATGTTCCATCATTGAGGGTATCTGTGGCACACACTGTAGCGTAGGAAGTTAATTTTCACTAGGAGCCAAAAGTTGTCACCCAGGCCCTCCAGAGCCCTCTTCATATTTTGAAACACTGTGCCCCAACTGGGGCAGATCTCATTCTTTGGAAGGGTTTAATTGGGCTTTGGGTGAGACTTTTTAGTTAATTAAGCTTCATTTACTTTCTCTATAAAATCTTTGCTTGGTTTTCCTCTCTGTAGACTAAGCAAATAATTTCAAACATAATTGGTTCTACTAATAGAGTAAAATTGGGAGCTAAAATATGGAAAAACACAGAAAGCAGATGAAGTTCCTAAAGCTGTAGAGATTATAGCACATAGGAAAGATAGTATCATAGCTGTGGTTTATTCAGGAGAAGATGACTGTCAAATTGTACCCTTAAATCATGTATTCTACCATGAATGAAGTTATGATAGTAAGGCCATGGACTCCTGAAGCATGGCTCACTCCATATTTGTCTCTTTTGGATTTTTTGTTTGTGAAAACTTCTTTGTGAGATTTGTTTTCTGCGGGTTTGGTACCCTCCACCCCAAGATTCCTGATTGCTTAAAGAAGATGTCATCCCCTTTCCATGACAGTGATGTGCCACCTGTGGACCTGTTATCGACCAAGCTCCAGATGACAGCTAAAGAACTGACCTTTCCAATGGGACATCCTGGACCTAGCTTTGACCAATCTCTGGATGACAGCTAAAGAACCGAACTCTAGAATGGGACCTCTTGGGGCAGGGACAGTTCTATGTCCAATTTAAGATGGAAGGAGCTTTGGATAACAGACCTTCACACCAAGATTTCGAGAAACTTGTTCGAGGGGGAAGAATAGGGCACCTATGCCGCATTCTCCACCCTCCCCAAAGCTATTGTTTTGTGTGCATAATTCTCTGTTATCTCTGTTATATTGTTGGAAAGTTCTGTTGACACCAGTTTTTCCACTAGTTATCCCTAAACTCTGATTTATTGTTAATATGCTTTTTCTTTGTAAGGGACATGAAAGATCTTGGGCTGTATGTAATGGAAATAGGAATTTGAAGATAATCCCTGTCTCTTAATAGGCCTATGGGGGATTTTAAAGACCTTCCCTGCTGTGAAGTTAATTCCTGCCCTTTGATAGGCTGAGTGTGGTCACATGGAGAGTGGGGTGGGAAGAGTTTGCTGAGAAGCAGAGCCCACAGGACACTGGTAGAAAGACAGTAGGAGACAGTTGGGGACAGAGGAGCTCAGCCAAGGAGATAGTTTTGTGAATAAATATTGACCATGTATTGTCTTTTTGACCTTCTGTTTGTTTATTGTTCTTTTATAACTTTGAATGCCCAATGACTGTATTCCACACAAATACACAAAGACAATTTACTGCTCTCACTTTAAAATCCCAGCCTTAATTTATGGGGTAATGTTCCATCATTGTATTTCCTTATCTTTCTTTGACTTATTAATAAATAACTTCATAAAATACTTCCTCACTCTTAGGGCATCCTAAGCAACTATCTGGAGACAGAAGGGTCTGGAGGACCTTCTTTTCTTTTCAAATCTTTTCATCTATCCCATTATATTAATATCAATATTATATTTTATATTAGGTTGTTTAGAAGTCTCACTTTTTGAGACAAAGCTTACTCTTGATGACTGTGCAAAGGTCCATGGTCTAATTTCACACACAAATTAATCATATATCTAATTATTCTCATAACCTTTAGAATTTTTACCTCAACGTCAATTTAATCTTACTAAATTATATTATCCCTCAAAAGATTTTGCCAGGACTCCTGCGAAATAAGGGAATTCTCTCTCTTTTTTTTTTTTTTACATCTTCTCTTTCAAAGATTTCAATCTTTTCTTGGTATAGAAACCAGTTATTTAAATAATAATTTTTTAAGGACAATTGGCGTTAAGTGAGTTGCCCAAAGTCACATGGCTAGTAAGTTTGTCAAGTGTCTGAGGCACAATTTGAACTCGGGTCCTCCTGATTCCATGGCTGGTACTCTATTCACTGTGCCACCTAGGCACCCTGTACCAAATTTTGTCCAGAAAAATCTCAAGAACGTTATATGCACATTCAATACCTTAAAATTATATTTTGAAAACAAATTGGGTCTCTCTCTCACTCTCTCTCTCTCTCCCTCCCTCCCCCCCAGAGTAAAAGCACTTCCCCCCCCTTTGGTGTCCAGAGTCCCCCTAATGACGAAGGCCCCGTTTTCTGTCGAATGGCTCTCCCAGAGCAGCCAGAAACCTTCACGCCTTGGCCAAGGTGACTCGGAGGCTTCCACGGGAGGGCTAGGCCGAGGACCCCAAGTCCTCACAAAGGATCTTTTTAT
>JAQQSW010024762.1:0-10026 GCA_028646575.1 Pseudocheirus occidentalis | reverse complement strand
AGAAGCTGCTAAATCTTGCATTGTCCTTGCTGTGGCTCTATAATACTTGGACTGTTTCTCCTTGATTGCTTGCAATATTTTTTCCTTGTCTTCTGATAATTCTTGAATTTGCTTTTAGTCCCAGAAATTTTCATTTTGGCACCTCTTTCAGGAGAATATCAGTGGATTCTTTCAATGTCGTTTAACCAATGGTTCCAAAATATCAAGGCAGTTTTCTTTGATAATTTCTGTGAGAGAGGAAATTTATAATGCTGACAAGAGTAATAATCTTCTGCATCCTTAGCCTCCACAGCACTGATGGTGAAGGGGAAATCTTTCCCAGAGCAACTGCCATTGAACCTGGCAGGGACCCCAGACTGTAGGGTATAAGCAGCATAGATCAGGAGCTTGGGAAACTGTCCTGGTTTCTGATGGTACCGGTTTATCCACTTGCTAATGCTGGAACTGGCCGCGCATCTGATGGTGACTTGGTCTCCTAGGTCTACAGATAGAGATGCTGGGGTCTGGGTCACCACAGTGGCTGCCTGGGCTTCTTGGTAGGAAAAGGAGAGGATGAAAGAGATTTCAGCCAAGAATCCTGTCTAGACGCAGGGAATTCAGGAGCAGTTCCCTTCCTTCAGGCTGTGTGAGAAATGCTCACTGGAATTCTCCTCTCTCTAAAGTGGTGCCAACCTATGGCTCATTGGAAGTCTTACCTTGAGGCTACAGCAATAGGAGGCAGAGGAGGAAAAAAGGGGAGGACACTGTGACCCTTGCGGAGCTGGAGGCAGAGAGGTTTGAGCTCAGTGAGGGAGGTGGGAGATATTTGTATATCAGGTTGGGTTTGTGAAAGACCCTTGGCTATCACCATGCAAAACAGTGCTGGTCCAAGCTCAACTGAAGCTCCTCATGATTGCTTATATGCACATGGAGTGAGAGGACCAGTTGTGTTTCATTGAAGGTGTGACCTCATGTGGCCTCTTTTTGTATTGGTGTAATAAATGCACCTGCTCCAGTTTGGATATGGTGATGGCTGTGGCAGTTCACCAGTTGTGGGTATAAATGAGGGGAGGACTTTCTACCTTCCCAGGAGAGATCAGATGTCTCTGGGTCTAGAGATTAGGAGTTGACAAGAGTCTATGCAAAGAACAGAATCAAGAAAGAAAGAAAGGAGCTCAGTCAGAAAGAAAACTAAGACTGGGAAGCCAACAGAATTTGAGGACAGCTAAGTACCCAGGCTTAGATGAAATGGAGGTGGAGGGGACTTGGAGATCCATTGTTCCACTAGGTGTTGTGGGGAGAATGTGCCCCTTGAGTTGTTGTGGAGGTAGGTGATGTATATTCTTCTCCTCTCTATTTCTGTTCCACCTTTCTAAAAGGTGAGAAGAAGAAAGAATTGCTGGTCTCCACCTCTCATTTTGTAGGTGGTGAAACTGAGGCCAAAAGGAGGAATTTAGAGACCTTTTTCCTATTAAACTCCATCATCTGCTTTTCTCCTCTCAGAAAACTGTTACCTTTTGTCAGGCCGTCTTTGTCTCATGGTTGGACTCTTGCCGTGGCTGTCTGGTTATTATCTCTCAGCTCTCTGCCCACTCCTGCCAGTGCTCACACTCAGCTCCTAAGCTGATTATCTGAGAGAGCAGGTCTGACCATATCTCTTCCCCTACTCCAGAAACTCCAGTCCCTCTTTATTACCTCCAGGATCTAATATAAAATATTTTCAAGCCCTTCAGAACTTGGCCAATTCCTCCCCTTCAACTTTCCTTACACTTTGCCCCATTCCCAAGTACCCCAGCATCTAGTGACCCTGGCCTTGTGACTATTTCTCTTAATGGTCCCAGCTCCTGACTTCGTGCCCCCTCAGTGCTGTCCCGTGTGCCTGGAAGGCTCTTCTTCCTCATTGCTACTTCCTGGTTCCATATGCTTCCTGTTTCCCCACAAATGTGCATGTGGGGCAGCTTCTAGTTACATTTTCTTGCTAGTAGGATATCTCTTTTGTGGCCTTTTAATGTTTGCCCATATATCCTGCTGGACATAATATTTTCTTTGATTGGACGAGCTTTTCAATTTCAAATTTGTAATGTTGAACTCAAAATATTAAATGAAGAGCATTTCCATACTTAGAACAGAGCACAATGAGAGGATTCTTGGTGAAATTATGAACCTCCCTTTCACCCATCTTGTAAAAGAATCATATAAAACAAAGTCCATCCTGAGCTGGACACGGAAAATAATCGGAGACCAAGAGCAATAGTCAACTCAGGAGGCATCATTTTATTGCTGACCAGCAGCAGCCCAGGAACAAGTCCCTGGATCTGCCCCGAGCCTTGGTTTAAGTAGAGTTTATATAGTAACAAATTCTTACAATATGACAGTTGAAAGGGGTTAAAAGTAAAACCACTGTATATATTTGGCTGTGGGGAAGAGGACTCTGGAAAGCCCCCCTCCCCATTTTCCTGGAATGCAGGTGGAGGGTGGTATTGCATGCAAGACAGAGAGGATCCCAAAAGCAAACTGCCTTTCCTTTAGAAATCTCAATCTTATCTTATCAGAACACAGGGGCAGGTGATGGAGACCACACAGGAGATTTCACTAATTTCACGGTCCAGTTAGCACTCTGGCCTCAAGTCTCCAGGCTGTCCAGAACACATCCATGTCTCTGCAGACTCTCCTTTCATCTCTCCTTCCTTCTCTTCTTTTCTGTACATTGACAAAGGTGAGTCAATGCCCTGCTGTGTTTTTCTCACCGTGATTGCTCTTGCCTCATTCCTGAATTAAAAATGGAGAAGTAATAAAGAAAACAACACTGCCTGTAACATACATGCTGAGTCAAGCAGAAGGAATCTGGACAGTGGTTGCATCCTCCGCAAATCATTCACATCCAGACTTGGTGGAAAGTTTTCCCTGCTGCTTCGCTTAAACGGCAGAGTGAGAAGGCAGAAGTTTCTTCCATCAAAGCTCCCAAAGCTGATTCAGCTTCAGCCTTCTTAGAATGAATTCAGTGGTAGTTGGCAGTTATGGTGCTGTTTACTTGGACAGGATGTTGCTAGAGACTGGACCATTCCCCTAGGCCTAGGCAGTGGTGGGATAGCGTGACTGCAGGATTTATTCACCCTGCATCTCCACAAGGGAGGAAGGGAAGATAATTTCTTCTGCTTTTCTCCAGGGGGATGTTTTCCCATAATAGTTATACCGCATTCATTTTCATTGATTTATTCTTAATATTTCCATTGTTAGTCATTGTGTATATTGCTTTCTTATTTCTAGTTATTAACACTAATATTAGTTATACTTATTAACATGTATATATATATATATATATATATATTATTTATATAAGGTCAGATAAGTCTTCTTATATTTCCCTGAAATCTTCACATTCCCGATTTATTGTGAGGCAATAACATTCCATTCCATTCATCTGCCATATTAGTTTTGTGCTAATTAGGTAGATTGGTGGTCTAGTTCAAGGAGTGCAAGCTGTGTGTCCCTGGACAAGTTGCTTGATTTTTCTGCACCTGAATTTTCTCATCTGTAATATGGGGATAGTAATAGCACCCATGTTGTTCTGAGGATTCAGTAGGTTAATTTATGTAAAGTGCTCATTAAACCTGAAAGTACTATATAATGGTTTGCTGTTCAATCTTTCACTTGTGTCTAACTATTCATGACTGCGTCTTGGGATTTTCCTGGCAAAGATGCTGGCCTGGTTTGCTATATTCTTCTCCAGCCCATTTTACAGAAGAGGAAACTGAGGCAAACAGGGTTCAGAGGATTTCCCAGGGTTACAGGTCATTAGCTGTCTGAGGCGGAACTCAGGTCGTCCTGACTCCTGGGCCAGCGTTCTATCCACTGCACCTTCGAAGTGTCCTATATTTTTTGTGTGTATGAAGCCAAACTACAGTTGAATCTGGATTTGTGTTTAGCTGTTTCAGTCACGTCTGACTCTTTGTGGACCCATTTGGAGTTTTCTTGGCAAAGATCTGGGAATACTTTGCCATTTCTTTCTCCAGCTCATTTTTATTGATGATGAAACTGAGGCAAAGAAGTTTGAGTGACTTGCCCAGGGTGACACAGCTAGGAAATACCTGAGGCCAGATCTGAACTCATGGAGATGAGTCTTCCTGACTTTATGCCCCACCTGCTCTCAAATCTGCCTCCTGAACAAGCTTTAGAGCAGACATTTCAGGATGCTGTCTCCCTGCCCCTCTACTAACCTTTTGTATAAATAGGCTTTTTTTCTCAGGATTTTCTTAATCCCCTTTAAAATTACATTATTACATAGTTATGGAATAAAGGATGTATTTCCTTGACATAATACAATAAAGATGATGATTGTCCATGAAGCTGCTGATGTAATATGTACAACCTGCTATTCCTTTCAAGTAATCAACAAAGGTGCCATGTAAATTTCTTGTTTTGTTTTTCCATCTTTTTTTTTTCTACTGTTAGAAATATACTCAGTCCAGGAATAGACAGCAATTGTTGGAGAGCCAGGAAGGTTTTCATCATCTTTATTTTACATTTTTTCTTTCCTGAATAAATGTGTAGCCTCCTCAAAAGACTACAGAGAATCAGACAAATGCAAGCCCTTTATGAGGCTTCCATTTGAATTTCCTGCCTTGTTCCTCCCCTCAGAACTGGGACTGGTCCCAGCTCTTCTGGGTTACAATCTTTCTCACCTGCCCATTACATAGATGTTTCCTCTGCCCACCAACATGAGATACTTGTATTTCATGATCAGATAATGAGACACTTATTCTATGTGGGGTGTGTCAGTTACTATGCATAAGGCTATTTAAGCATGCTTGTTAGTGCATAGTTGGTGACATTCCCTGGATCCCCAGCTGGTTTGAGTCGGCTTAGCCCAGTCCCTTTCCAAGGGCAAATTTGCAGATTTCTTCTAGCTATATGATTGTATACAGTTGCTCTGCCCTTCCCTTATCCTGATTTATACCTTCCTGAAGGTCCTGTGCAACATCTGGTTTTGGAACATCCATTCTTCTTATAGAATCTGTGGAAACCAAACTACTAGAATTTTTCACACTATCTACCTTCCCTTCCTTATTGTTTTTTTCACTCCCATTTTCCTTAGAAGTCTTATGGAAGATAAGAATGTTAATCTCCCATGTTTATGATCCAGTTCTCTGAGAAGATGAACAAGTGACTCCTGTAGACCCCTCCCCAATCCATTTTGAATCCCCTCAATCTGAAAAACACTCAAAACCTGGATTGTTCAATCAGAAGAGACATAGTAGCACACTCTGAACTTAATCTCCAATAATGATCTGCAATTCTCTGGCATAATAGAAATGCTTTCCTCCCTGTGTGAACTCAAAATACTATTTTCTGTGTCAACACTACAAGGCCAGATGAAGTTGACCAAGAGCATTCTCTTTATGACTACGAAGGACAAGACCTCTTGAACAGACACTACCTTGAATAATGACACATTTCTTAAGTATTGTATGGACATAAACTATTATGCTAATGGTAAAGGAAACACATATCCTGGGATTGTAATTTCAATGGACACTTTGGCAATTGTCTTGTCTTATTGTATTTACAGCTTATTCACTTAAAAAGTTCCTTTCTGAGGGCAGCTATATGGCACAGTGAATAGAGCACAGGCCCTGGAGTCATTTGACCTGAGATCAAATGCAGCCAAGACACTTGGCATACTTACTATCCCTGTGACTTTGGGCAAGTCACTTAACCCCAATTGCCCTCCAAAAAGCAAAAAAAAAATAATTCCTTTCTCATATCATGGCTATCCACATGGAGACCATAATTTTGACTAACAAAGGCATTCTGAATCAGGAAGGGAGGGAGAGATGAATGGGAATTACTCTGAAGATATAAGGTCTGCTTTGTCTGTCCATCTTTGAGTTCATTGTCCCATGATGAGCTCCCACGGGTACCTCTATATGGATATTTTGTAGGTTTTGAGGAAATAAACACTCATATTCAGACCAATGTTTGTTTGTCTTTTTACAAAACAAGTTAATAATGATTGACACCACAAAGGGGGAGGAGGATAGGAGATCTAGTCTTTTCTGACCGTTAAATTCCCAGAGTGAGGAGATTGGATCCATCCTATGATTGAGTTGCCTCAGGAACTTCAGGGACTATTCCATTCACCTTGTCTATCCTGGCTGTCTTTTTAGGGGTGGGAATGAAGAGATTGAGTGGGAGGAGTCCCTGCATGATCACCAAAATGAAGAGGTAGGGGAGAGGTGGGTGTTAGAGGGATCTCATATGAATCCTTTAAGGGTTCTTGTCTGGAAAGAATTTTTCAGGACTCAAGCTATCTTTTGGCAGACTTACAAAACTTTATTGTTATGCTGACTTTATTGTTAGCAGTGGGCAGGAGAAGTAGGGAGACCTGCAAGGTGCAGGGATCTAAGGCAGATGTATAAATTTTAATGATACACTTTGCAGTGGGCAGAAAAAGGTTAAGGGCAATTGCAAAGTGCAGGGGTTAGAGGTACTGTTTTTATAGTGGTAAAACTATCAGTCAAAGGTTAATTATGCTGACTATGTGGGAGAGGGTGGAGTTAGGGAGGAGTTAGGGCGGAGTTTAGGAGTGGTCAGTGCTTAAACTAACATGCACTTTTTATATGAACTGCACAGGTATGTTGCCCATAATTCAGTGGGACATCCCCCTAGGGGGAGCTACCAGGAGGTGTGGTTTTTGTCTTGTGACATCACTAGGTTACTCTTGGTCAAGGCTGAATGAGATATGTCCAGTCTGTTACTCATCTTTGCAATATGGCCGTTGTTAGGATAGTTTTGATTGTTTCAGGAGGTACCAAGTCTGGAAGCTAGACTGATTAGGGATTCAGGAGGTACTATTTTGGGAGGGACTTTTCTCTTCTGATAATGTTGTTCAAGGGTTTCCATTCCTTCATCTGCCATATTTGTTTAGCTCTAATTAGGCGGCTAACTGGTCCAGTGGATGGAGTGCAAGCTGTGTATCTATGGACAAGTCACTCAACTTTTCTACACCTGAATTTTCTTTATAAAATGTGGATAGTAATAGCACCTATCTTGTTCTGAGGATTCAATAAATTAATATATGTAAAAAGCTTACTAAACCTGAAAGTACTATGCAAAGGTTTCTTGTGCAATCTTTTCAGTTTTGTCCATCTCTTCATGATCCCATTTTGGGGTTTTCTTGCCAAAGATACTTGCATGATTTGCCAATTTCTTCTCTAGCTCATTTTTATAGATGAAGGTTGAGTGACTTCCCCAGGGTCACAGAGTTAGGAAGTACCTGAGGCCAGATCTGAACTCAGGAAGATGACTCCTCCTGACTTAATGCCCCACATGCTATCAAATCTGCCACCAGAACAAGCTTTAGAGCAGACGTTTCAGGATACTGTCTCCCTGCCTCTTCCCTAACCTTTCTTTTTTAAAATAGTCTATTTTCCCCTGGATTTTCTTAATACCATTTTAAAATTACTTTATTACATAGTTATACATTAAAAAGTGTATTTACATGACATAGTACAATAAAGAAGATGATTGTACATGAAGCTGCTAATCTACTTTGTACAACCTGGTATTCCTTTCAGGTAATCAACAAAATTGCCATGTAAATTTCTTGGTTTTTTTTCTCCACCTTTTTTTTGTCTACTGTTAGAAATATATTTGATCCAGGAATATACAGCAATTGTTGGACAGCCAGGAGGGTTTTCATTATATTTATTTTACATTGATTCTTTCCTGAATAAATGTGTAGCCTCCTCAAAAGGCTACAGAGAATCAGGCAAATGCATGCCCCTTTATGCTGCTTCCATTAGAATTTCCTGCCTTGTTCCTCCCTTCAGAACTGGGATTGGTCCCAGCTTTTCTGAGTCACAACCTTCCTCACCTGCCTATTACACAGATGTTCCCTCTGCTCACCAAGCTACATGCATCCCATGATCAGATAATGAGGCTCTAATTCTAGGGTGGATGTGTCAGTCACTTTGCATAAGGATAGTTAATCATTCTCCTCAGAGGAGAGTTGGTGACCAACCCTGGACACCAGTTGGTTTGATTCACCTTACCCGGGGCCCCTTCCAAGGGTGAATATACACATTTCTTCCAGCTTTATGATTGGATAGGATCACTGCCCTTCCTCCCTTTTCCTGATTTATAACTTCCTGCATGTCCTGTGTAACTTCTGTTTCTTGAACATCCATTTTTCCTTATAGAATCTGTGAAATCCAAACTACTAGCCTTTCTCAGACTACTTTCCATCCCTCCTTTATAGTTCTTTTCACTTCCATTTTCCTTAGAAGCTTTTTGTAAGATAAGAATGATAATCTCCCATGTTTATGGTCCAGTTCTGTGAGAAAATGAACTAGTGACTAGTGTTGATCCCTTCCCAAAACATTCTGAATTCCCTTGATCTGAGAAAGGCTCAAACCTGGATTGTTTAATCAGAAGAGACATTTGGCCCACTCTGAGGTTAATCTACCATAATATTTTGCAATGCTCTGTCATAATAGGCATGCTTTGCACTCTGAGTGAACTCTAAATACCATTTTCTGCATCAGTATTACAAGGCCAGATGAAGATGACCAAGAGCAGTCTTCTCTTTATGACTACCAAGGACAGGGCCACTTGTCTGGACACTACCTCGAAAAATGAGACTTTTCTTATCTTAAGCATTTTTTGGACATATACTGTTATGTCATGTTAATGGTAAAGGAAACACAGATATCCTGGGATTGTAAAGTCAACAGACACATTGTCAGTTGTCTTTTCTAATTTTACTTACACCTTATTCACTTAAAATATTCCTTTCTCGTATCATGGTTAACCATATGGAGACCATCATTTTCACTCATATAGGTTTTCTGAGACAGGAAGGGAGACACGGATGAGGGGGAATTTCTCTGAAGAATAAGGTCTGCTTTGTCTGTCCACCTTTGAGGTCATTGTCTCAAGATGAGCTGCCATGTGTGTTTTTATTTGTATTTTCACAGCCTTTGTAGGAAACACACACTCATGTTCAGATTAATTTTGTTTGTCTTTCTACAAACAACTTCATAGTGGTGACACTCCCAAGGGGTGAGAAGGAGAGGTGATCTAGTCTTTTTTCACAGTTAAGTTCCCAAAGGAGGAGATTGGATCCATCCTCTAGACTGAGTTGCCTCAAGAACTTCAGGGAGTGTTCTGTCCTCCTTGCCTAGGCTCTGGAAAAAGAGCCAGATTTGGGAGTCCAGGTCCATTCCCCTGAATTGTTTGTTGCTCCTCTTCAATTGTAGCTCAGTGTGAGGGAATTGGGGGAGGGAGCAGAGGGTAAAGAATGAGATCAGCTTAAGGAAGCAGCCTCCTTGTGAAGGTTTGTGGTCCTTACAACACGCAGAAGATTCTTTCTCTTCCTCCTTTTTCTTTCACTTGTTAATCTTTCTATGTTACCCAGAGCCCCAGGGAATAGTGCCTCCTTCAGCAGAGTTGAAGTAGACTGTGAGGCAGTGGTTGACCAAAACTGCCCCAAGCAGCAGCTGCTCCCTCTGCTTAAGGGCTGAGTAGACTGGGGAGGTTTTTGTTCAGGGCTGAAACACTGTGGGAATGGAGTGCTATTACTTTGCAAACAGTAATAATCTGCTGCATCCTCAGCTTCCACAGTACTGATGGTGAAGGTGAAATCTGTCCCCGAGCCACTGCCACTGAACCTGTCAGGGACCCCAGACTCCAGAGTGGAAATATAATAGATCAGGCGCTTAGGAGACTGCCCAGGTTTCTGCTGGTACCAGGACATATACTTGCCAATGCTGGAACTGGTGGTGCAGCTGATGGTGACTGTGTCTCCTGGAGCCACTGCCAGGGAGGCTGGGGTCTGGGTCACCACAATGGCTGCCTCAGCTTCTTAGTGGGAAAAGAAGAAGAAGAAAGAGATTTCAGTAAGAATCTAGTGTAGATATGTTAAATGCAGGTGTAGTTCCCTTAGCCTTAGGCTGTGTCAGAGAGGCCCACTGGAAAATTCCTTGTATCTCTAAAATGGTGCCCATCTATGGCTCATTGGAAATCTTACCTTGAGGCCAGAGCAGT
>JAQQSW010024761.1:0-10026 GCA_028646575.1 Pseudocheirus occidentalis | reverse complement strand
AGAGAATAATTCCTTCAGAATTAGAGTGGAGCAAGTAGAAGCTAATGACTTCATAAGAAACCAAGATACCATTAAACAGTTACAAAGAAATGAAAAAATAGAAAGCAATGTGAAATATCTCCTTGACAAAAACCACTGACCTGGAAAATAGATCCAGGAGAGACAATTTGAAAATTATTGGTCTACCTGAAACCCATGACCAGAAAAAGAACTTGGAAAGCATCCCTCAAGAGATCCTCAAAGAAAATTGCTGATGTTTTAGAGTCAGAGGGCAAAATACAACTGGAAAGAATTCACCAATCACCTCTTCAAAGAGATCCCCAAAAGAAAACTCCTAGAAATGTTATTGCCAGGTTCCAGAATACCCAGTTAAAGGAGAAAATATTACAGGCTGCCAAGAGAAAACCATTTGAATACTGTGGAAGCACTATCAGGATAACCCAAGATCTGGCGGCTTCTACACTGAGGGACAGAAGGGCCTGGAATATGATATTTTGAAGATTAAGGGAGCTGAGACTAAAACCAAGAGTCACCTACCCAGCAAAATTGAGCATATTATTCCAGGGGAAAATATGGTCATTCAATGAGGTGGAGGACTTTCAAGCATTGCTGAAAAAACCAGAGCTGAACAGAAAATCTGACAAGCAAACACAAGAAGCACGAGAAGGTAAACATGGGAGAGAAATCATAAGGAACTTGTCAAATTTGAATGATTTACAGGTTGCTTTCCAAAATAGCTGAATCAGTTCGTAGTTCTACCAACAGTGTATTAGCGTCCTAATTTTCCACATCCTCTCCAACATTTGTCATTTTACCTTACATCATTTTTGTCAATCTGAGGGTATCTTAGAATTGTTTTAATTTGCATTTCTCTAATCAAAATTATTTTAGAGCATTTAAAAGTCTGACTGTGCACAGCTTTGATTTCTTCATTGAAGAACTACTTGCTCCTATGCTTTGACTCTTTATCAATTGGGAATCCGTCTCCCTTTTTGCAGAAATGGGGACGGTGGGCAGGGAACTCTGTGTATAATTGAAAGACTTGGTTGATGTGATGCTTAGTCTTGGTGAACAGATTTTCCCCCCTCTTTCTTATTCTTTGACAGCCTCCTTGGAGGAGGGAAGAAGGAAGTGGATTCTATCTCTCAATAGTCTCTGGGTCTGTGATTGCGACACCGATAGGTCACCCCTTTGACGCGAGCACTACCCTCTTAAAAATTGTACATCCTGCGAGAAGGACAACGAGGCTATACCCCGACACCTTAGGGTGAGCAGGTTTCCACCTGGTCAGGAAGGGAGGAGGAAGTAGGGAAAGGTAACTATGCCCCTAGGCAGAGATTGGGGGAAAGGCATGGAAGGAAGAAGTCAAACTCTTCAGATAGTCTCAGAGTGACATTTCTTCTCAAGGCATCCCCATCTACGACACCCACCTCCCTTTCACAAAGGGGGGCTAACTAAACCCATAATTATCCCTAGGAGAGCTCAGAGCAACAGGAATCAGAAAATGGTAAGCCAAGGGGACAGCCAGCATCCCATCTCAGGGTCACCTCATCCTGCCCCCAGCCTCTAGGCTGAGCAGTGCCTAGTATGCTTCCAATCTTGAATCACTGTTCTCTTTCTTGTAACCACATCCCTAGCCCATGTAAGTCACACCTTGGCTCACCCCTGATCAATCCCACCTCCTACTTCATGCAAATCCCATGCTTTTGCCTTTGTCTCAGAATAAATGAGTCTGGCAAGGATCCGTTTGTGTGCGTGTTGTCTGACTGTATGTCTATGTACATATTATGTATGTATGGGTAGGTGTTTATGTTCGCATGCATTGTATGGGAATGTACATGTGCATATATGAGTATGCATGTAAATAAATACACATGTACCTGTGTATTGTGTGTCTTTTGCATAAGTATGCATGTATGAATTTGTAAGAGGACATATGTGCCTGTATCTATTGCTTCTGTCCATAATACGAGTGCTTGCCTTGGGTGTGTCCTCCATAAAATAATCTTTTAGGCTAGCATACATTTGGCATTCAAACATTGAGCTGGTCCCTCTGAAGACCTTTGGAGCTGATTGCATGACTTGGGAGATGCTGGCACAGGACCGCTCAGCCCCTCATCAAAGAAGGTGCTGCGCTCAATGAGAGCTCTAAGTACTGAAGTAGCTCCAAAGAAATGCGAGATGCACAAATCCTAGAGAATCCACCAAAAATATAGGCCACAAACACGGCTTATTTGCGCCTTAGCTCGTATTGGTCTAATCAGTCAGACACCAGTGTAGTGATGTCATTTTGGTCTTCTTCGAGAACAAAGGACAAGAACCAAGGTTGTATTTATGTACATGAGCGCCAGTTCGTGTATTCTAATAACTACAAATCAGACTTGTATAGCCCTTTCCTCACAGCAACCTTGTATACTAAGCCATGCCATAATAGATGCCATCCCATAGGCTTAGTAGAGGCAGTGTGATGTCAGAGAACAAATACTGGACGTTGAGTCAGGAGAAACCCATATTCCAATGGGAAGTGCTTGGCGAACTTGTGCCATACAAATATTATCATTAGGTGGTTTTTCACATGGTGACGTGACTAGGAAGCCTCGGAGCTAGCATCTGAACCTCAATCTACTGACCTGAACACTTTCTATCACCCCGTAATGTCTCCGTGTACGTGCCTATGTGCCTGTGTAAGTGTGCGCCTACCTGTATGTCTCTACATATCTGTGGGTTGGACGCCCAGTCAACAAAAGCATTCATTTACTCAATATGTCTATGCTGAGCCCACAACTAATCCCTCCCTAGCTAAGACCCCTTCTCCATTTTATGTTGGGGTCTTCTGAATAGAAGACAGGGAAGAAGAGAGACAGAGAACTTGAGTCTTCACAGAATTTAATATCTAGTTGGAGAGACAAGCTAGGTCATGATATGAGGCGTAAGACAATGTAAGGTAAGATTTTAGATTTTATATGATGTTCTAAAAACACATTCTGTCTTCTTAGTGTTGGCCCCTTCAAGGAAGCTCACCACTCCCCACTCCTATCCCTAACCCTATCCAACCCAGGGAGGTCACTCACTGATTCCATCGATGGCATCTTAAATGAGTTCAAATGAAATCATAAATTATGCTCTGGGATCTTTCTTCAGAGTCAAAAGTCTATTCTTATTATTCGTCTCAATGGCAGTAAGCCTTCAATCACCGAGGGGGAATCTAGTATTAGCAGACAGCCAAAGTCACTCAAACAATCCAGTGAATGAAGTTTGGGTTGGTTTGTGGGGTGCCTCTAAAAATCACTAAAAGCAGCATTAAAAATAATATTTGACATCAACACAATCAGCTTGATGATTTACATCTAAATTCATTCCAATATATCAAAACACATGAACTAGTTTCACCCCTTCCCTCCAAGACCCCCCTCAGCACTTCATTCTCCTTCCTTTGTCCTCGTCTTGAATGGAGTTAGTGTGTATTCTGTTCCTCTGCTTTTGCCTTTTTCCCCACTTTAGATTTAATTTTTCCACATCGGATTGTAAGGTCCTTGAAGGCAGGGACTGTCTTTTGCCTTCTTTTTCCTATCCCTGTCAGCACTTACCACAGTGCTTTACAGGTGCTCACTAAATGCTTATTGACTTTGAATTTTTTTTAAAAAACTGTAGATTTCTCTTCATTCCTCATAATTGACCATATTAATGAGAGTATCTTTTTTTTTCATTCTAAAGTGATGTTAATGGGGCAGTGAGGTGGCACCGTGAATAGAGCACCAGCCCTAGATCAGGAGGACCTGAATTCAAATGTGACCTCAGACACTCAACACACTTACTAACTGCGTGACCTTGGGCAAGTCACTTAACCCCAATTGCCTCACCTCCCCCCTCCAAAAAAAGATAATAATAAAGTGATGTTACTGTAAAGCAAGAAGACTGAAATCCCAGTGTACATTTTGAACAGGCTCTGCGGGATCATGGAGCAGTCCTTGAGAAGGCAGGGCTGAAGGACAACTCTCCTGTGGACAGATCAATGTGGACAGTTCATAGGATGGTAGTTTTAGAGCTGGGAAGAATCTAGAGGTCATGGAGAGCAACTACCTTATTTTACAGGTGGGAAAACCAAGATTCAGACAGCTAAGCTGACTTGCCCAGATTCCCACAGCTCGTGTCTGATACAGGATTGGAACCAGCTCCTCTGACCCCCAGGCCAACAGTCCATAGACGCACAGCCAATCTTAGAACATGCATCTTTTTTTTTTTGTTTGTCATATCAGCCACACTAAGTACACAAGTGTGCTTAACCCTGTGTTTCTCTTTGCCTCTGCAGTGTGTGTGTGTGTGTGTGTGTGGATGTGTGTGTCTACATGAGTCTATCTCGTACACAGGTGGGCGTGTATGTACTTGCACACATCTCTGTTGTTGAGTTAATGTTTTTCCTTCTGCATCAGCAGAGACCCATTAACTGAACACCATTGCAGGAACGTGCCCTATCTGATCCTGTGACATGCCAGTAGGGGGTGGGGAGTGGGCAAGGAGCCCATCTCAGCTTCCCAGGGCCCCTCCCTCGAGCCCCTCTCTTAGCACAGCCTGAGCCAGGATCAGGCCAAGATTAGGAAGACTCAAGAACCTCCAGGGGTCCCAGAGCAAAAACCATTTTTAGGGCTTTAGGACACCATGAAAAAAGTGGGTGGAGCTGGAGTCAGATGACTGGATCTGCCCATTTCTACTCGGATGACCTTAGGTAATACAATTCATCTCTGGCCTTCAGTTCCCTCGTCTGTAAAACACACTAATCGCATTTGCACCATCTCCCTTACAGGAATGTGGCAAGGAAAAGACTTTGCAAGCCTGAAAGTATTGTACAAATTCTGAGCCATAATTACCAGTCTCAGGACATTGGAGGATAACACCTGGGTCCTCTGTCTCCCCTCAGTGCCCAGGAAGGGGCCTCTCGCCACAAGATGAGTGAGCTGATGTTTGCATGTGGTTGTGCAGCCAGCAAAGGAACCAGGGGAAACAGGGATCAGCCCTACTGGGAAGGACTTTTTGGCTCCCATCTTCAAGGTGGGAATTCCAGGGCAACAGGTATGATCAAGAAACTGGGCCACCATCTATGGAACTGGATGGCCCTGGTCACCCCTGTCTGCCATTAAGGACTAGGCAGGCTCAGCTGTCAGGGTACAGGTATCCTCTGTGGCAAGAGGATGGTCTTAAAGTAAGAGTCTTCACCTTTTTTTTTTTTCCTCAACCGTGCCCCTTTGGCAGTCTGGTGAAGCCTGTGGGTATCTTCTCAGAATGTTTTTAAATAATTGAAGGAAATGATTGGTTTCAGTTAGAGGTTAATGAAAATAAGGGTGTAAGTTTTTGGTTTTCCCTTCCAAATTCACAAACACCCTGGAATCAATGAGATTTAGAGGAAGGTTGGCATGGAGACAGGGCTGTTAATGCTATGACCTCTTCTCACTCCCCAGCCAAACTGTACCATTCTCTCCCTACCTGTTTTAACTGGACTAGAATCCTGAATTCTCTGTTTTCGTCCCAGTTCCAATCTGAGGGCTTTAAGTACAGGATTCATCAAAGACCCATTGCTCTCCTTCCACTGATGCCAGGCAATAGGAGGGCAGAAGACTGGGAGTTGGCCTTGCTAAAGCTGATTTGATCCAGATTCAAAGCACACACACGTTTACACTTCTTTCATTGTGTCCTTTGGATACCATTCCCCTTCTCTTCCCCCCTCCCCATCCCCATTCTATCACTAACCACTTCATATTTTTCCTCTCATGCCTCTTTGAAGTTATGGGTCACCCCCAGAAGACACTTGTCCCTTGCCATCCTCAATTATTGATTGTACCTTCTCTCACGTCCCCCAGCGCACCGGAGTAGGAGGCAAACTCCTTGCTTTCCACAGCTACTTCCAGACCCTCCATCTGCCACCATCATTCAGCATGTTTTCCTTTGAGTTTCACTCTATCCAGGTCATTATTGGCTCCTAGATCATTCTCCCTCTTATCTGCTCCCATGGATTTAATTCCCATCTTTCTACTGATGATTCTCAAACCTACCTTTCCTTCCCAGTCTCTCTGCTGACCTCCAATTTTGTGTCTCCAGCTGCCTTTCAGATATCTTCCCAAACCCACCCACCTCCTCCTGCCTTGCCTGTTACTGCAACGGGTCACCGTCCCTCAGGCTTGCAACCTCATTCTCTCACTCCCCACATCCAATCTGTTATCAAGAGCTTCTGATCTCGTCTTTGCGACATCTCTCTAACCACCCACCTCCTCCTGCCTTGCCTGTTACTGCAACGGGTCACCGTCCCTCAGGCTTGCAACCTCATTCTCTCACTCCCCACTTCCAGTCTGTTATCAAGAGCTTCTGATCTCGTCTTTGCGACATCTCTCTAACCACCCACCTCTCTTCTTTGACATTGCCCCTTTTCTAGTGTAGACCTGCATCACCTCACACATCAATTACTGCAACACTGTTGACCTTAAGTCTTTCCGCACAACAATTCATTTTCCATTTATCCACTAAAGTGATTTTTCTAAAACACAAGTCTGATCGCGCCATCCTCCTACTCAATAAACTTCAGTAGCTTCCTGTTGCCTCCAGGTGAAAATACAAAACGATCTATTTAGCGTTCAAAGCCCTTCATAGCTTAGCCCCCTCCACTTTTCCAGTCTTCTTAGATCTTCTTCCCAAACACAGACTCTTCAATCCAGTGACACTGGCCTCCTGGCTATTCCAGGAACAAGACTCTAGTCATTCTTTCAGGCTGTCCCTTATGCCTGGAATGCTCTTCCTCATTAGCAACTACTACTGATCATCTCTGCTTCCTCTGTGTCCCAACTAGAATCTCCTCTTCTCCAAGGAAGCCTTCCCTAATCCCTCTTAATTCCAGCACCTTCCATCTTCTAATTATTTCATATTTATCCTATATGTAGTTTGCTTTGGACATACCTGTTTCCATGTTTTCTCCTCCTTTAGATTGTAAGCTCCTTGAGGGAAGAGACTGTCTTTGGCTTCTTTTTATATCCCCACTGCTTAGCATATGGCCTGGCACACAGTAGCTTAATTTATTGATCAATTTTCTTGAAGAACCCAGTACCTGGTTCACAGTCTTTCCTTCCCTTGCCCCCCCCCCAAACACTTGACATATGCTAGGAAGTTTCAATACACATATTGATGTTCCTTCACACACCTGGAAGTTCACCAACTTCCTTGATTCTCATCACCATCTTCATTTTACTCCATCTCCCCTTGAGAATGGTCATACCCTTGATCTCAACATCACCCACTAAAGTTCTACTTCCATAATCAAGAACTCCATAATGCCTTTATCTGACTATGACCTTCTATCCTTCCTTCTTTCTCTAAAGCTTTCCTCCTAAAGCTATTCTCTGTCCTTAGAATGACTTCCAATTCCTCTTCCCTTCCCAATCACAATCTTATACGTTAACTAGTTCAGTCCTCTGTTCCTTAATTCCTTGTCTTTTTGCCCTCTTGCCATCAATGTCTTGCCGAAACCCAATCTATCATCTACCTTAGCCACTCCTACTCATCTACTGCTGAACAGTGTAGAAGTCACATAACCATACTGACTGGGTCCACTACAAATTTGTTATCTAGTGTCAACTTGACCCTCAGCGTCACAAGGCAATTCTTACTCTTCCCTAAGTGACTCTTTATCACACTCCCCATTCCTCTCTTCCAAACCTTTTTTTTCTCTTCTTAAGTCTCCCATTCCACACTTCCTCCTTCACTCTCAACAGAGGACCTCCCCTAAAATTTTACTATGAAAATTTGAGGCCATTATTGCCTGTGAAATCCATCTCCTTACCTATTCTACGTCTCAAAAAACCCCTTGACATTATTTCTTCTTCACCCTTCCTTTGCTCCGATCTCTGATGAAATAGACCTCCTCCTCAACAAGACCATCTCTTCTGCATATAACCTCATATCTACAACCCTGTAGCAGCAACCACACTGGCATACCCAGTACGGCTGTTAGGACAGGTCCTTAGATCTGCTTTACTAGGAAAGACAGCTGTTTAAGCCGTCAACAACCTTTTTTAATCACATTCACTAGTTCGGGCAAAAGTCTGCACCCTAAACTTCAGAGAAAATACAAGCAGAGAAATAAAGACCAAAAGACAGGGTTTCTAACTGTCTGAAAAATTAGCACAGATCAACAAATAAATCCAACTGTCTGACCAAGGCAACACATATATAGTTAGCAGAGAAAAAAGCACCAACATTTGGGTTTTTTCAGTGCTGGGGAGGAAGTCGGGGGGCCGCAGGAGAGGGGAAGCTCCTTAACAGCTACCCAGAGTCTCATCTGGTCAAATCACAAGAACACTCTTCCAATGAGCGATCCCCAAAGCAAAATGATAAGGTCAGGGTGTATATATACCCTTTTTAGAAGCAGAAGGCATCACAACCCTAATGACTCAGTGCCTAATTAGAAATTAGCAGAAGGTGTGAAAGCCTTCCTAAGCAAGCTTCCCTTAATGGGCTCCATGTGAGACCTATTAATGGGTGGGGAAGATTTTAAATTCTATTCTCTTCCTTAATCTTCTATTTCTCCCTATCTGTTGGGTTGGGGGTAGATCCTTTGTCTAGATTGCCTGAGGCTGGGGGTGTTAAGAGTGAGAGTGATCAGTAACATTCCCTCAGATCCTTATTAGAATGGGTCCACCTCTCATTATAATATTCATTTTTCTTATTAATTGTAACCAATCAGAGTTGAGTACCAGCCTCAGGAACACCCACTCTACAGAGGACATATACATGCTGAATGGGTTTCATGAGGGGTCTTTGGCATTCGAGAGTGCCACTGACCCCATTTATTAATTATCTGCTAAACTGATTAATTACCCAGAAATTATGTCATACATCACATTAATCTTCATCTATGTCTTATCTCCCTTAACTCCGAGTGTCACCTAAGACTGTCCCATTGTTCTTCTCTTCACTCTGCAAATCTCTTTCTCTCAATGATCTCATGAGCTCCCACACATTCAATCATCATCTCTATGCAAATGACTCTGAGACTTATATACCCAAATATATCCTCGCCTGAATTCTAGTCCCCTAATCACCAACTGACTATTGGACCTTTCCACCTGTACGTCCCTTAAGGAATGCAAACAGTACAATCAGGCGCATCACCCCTCCCCCGCAGCCCACTCCTCCTCCTGACTTCCCCATATCTGTGGGGAGCATCTAACCTTAAAGAGGTTAATTAAAGGGATCACAATAATAAGAGACAGAACTAGGAATTTCATCCAGGTCCTCTGACTCCAAGTCGAGTTCCTTTATTACACCACACTGCCTGACTCAAAATACTATGTTCTTCATAATAGGGGTAAGCACCATGGACAAGCATGTTTCTGCTTTATGCTTTATATACTGATGAATTAGAAGATCATCCTCTTCATAATTGTATATATCAAAGGATCTTCCATCATCGTCTTAACTATTCATGAAAGGCAGCTTGTTAGAGGAAAGCTTTTAAGGCTGTGTTTTTCTCTATCTAAAATAGCTAGGTGACATAATACTGGTGTAGTCAGGAAGGAAGACCTGAGTTCAAATCTAGCCTCAGACATTTATTAGCTATGTGACTCTGGGCAAATGACTTCTTTGTTTGCCTCTCAGTTTCCTCATCTGCAAAATGGGGATAATAACAGCACCTACCTTCCAGGTTTGTTGTGAGATATTTGTAAAGTGCTTACTTAGTACAGTGCCTGGTGCATAGTAAGTGCTCTATAAGAGTTAGCTAGGATGATGATGATGATGATGATGGTGATGATGATAGTGATGGTGATGATGATGGTAATGGTGATGGTGACGATGGTGATGATGATGACGGTGATGATGGTGATGGTGACGATGATAGTGATGGTGATGATGATGGTGATGATGATGATGGTGATGGTGGTGATGATGGTGATGGTGACGATGATAGTGATGGTGATGATGATGGTGGTGATGATGATGATGGTGGTGATGATGGTGATGGTGACGATGATAGTGATGGTGATGATG
>JAQQSW010024760.1:0-10026 GCA_028646575.1 Pseudocheirus occidentalis | reverse complement strand
ACCATAATGAGACAGCATCTCAAATTTATGGGATGCAGCCAAAACAGTTCTTAGGGGAAATTGTATATCTCTAAATGTTTACATGAATGAAATAGAGAAAGAAAGGACCAATGAATTGGACATGCATTTAAAAAAGATAGAAACTGAACAAATTAAAAGGCCCCAATTAAATACCAAATTACAAATTCTGAAAACCAAAGGAGAGATTGACAAAATTGAAATTAAGAAAACTAATAAACAAATAAATAAAACCAGGAGCTGGTTTTATTAAAATAAAACAATAAAATAGATAAATGTTTGGTTAATATGATTGAAAAAGGACAAAATCAAATTGCCAGTGTAAAAAATGAGGAGGGTAAATTTGCCCCCAATGAAGAGGAAATTAATAATTAGGAACTTTTTGCCCAACTGTATTCTAATAAATCTCACAACCTAAGTGAAATTGGTGAATATTTACAAAAATATAAATTACCCGGATCAACAGAAGAGGAAATGAAAAGCTTAAATTGCTTCATTTCAGAAAAAAAGTTGAACAAACCATCAAAAATTCCTGAAGTAAAAAAATATCCAGCATCAGATGGATTTACAAGTGAATACAATCATTCAAATAACAAATCAATAATATATAAATTATTTAGGAAAATATGTGAAGAACAAATTGTAACAAATACTCTTTATGATACAAATATGATGCTATCTAAACCAGGAAGAGTCCAGACAGAGAAATAAAATTTTAACCAATTTCCCTAAGGAATATAGATGCGAAAATTTAAATAAAGCATTAGCCAAGAATTTATAGCAACTTATCACAAGGATAATATTCTATGATCAGGTGGGATTTATACCAGGAACGTAGGGCTGGTTTAATATTAGGAAAATTATCAGCATAATTGACCATATCAACATCAAAACTAACAGAAACCACATGATTATCTTAATAGATGCAGAAAAAGCTCATAAAATGCAGCACTCATTCCTATTAAAAATATTAGAGAATGTAGGAATCAGTTAAGCCTACCTTAAAATGATAAGTAGCATCTACCATTAGAAAGCTATAAATGTAAAAGGAATAAGTTAGAAACATTCCCCATAAGATCAAGGTGAAACAAGGACGTCCATTATTACCACCACTATTCAATATTGTACAGAAATGTTAGTTTTATCAATAAGAAAAGAAAAAAATTAAAAGAATTAGAATAGGCAATGAAGAAACAAAGCTATCTGTCTTTGCAGATGATGTGATGGTTTACTTAGGGAATCCTAGAGAATCAAGTAAAAAAAGTACTTGAAGTAATTAATAGTTTAAGCAGAGTTGTAGGGTATAAAATAATTCCACATAAATCATTGGCATATATATATATATATTTATAGGTATAGGTATAGGTATAGGTGTAGGTATAGGTATAGGTATAGGTGTAGGTATAGGTATAGATATAGGTATTGCTAGCAAAGTCTAGCAGAAAGAGATGGAAAGAGAAATTCCATTTTAAGTAAGTATAGTCAATATAAAATAGTTGGGAGTCTACCTGCCAAGGTAAGTTCAGCAACTATATGAACAGTTACACAACACATTTCACACAAAAAAAGTCAAATCTAAATAATTGGAAAAACATCAGTTGCTCATGAGTGGGGCAAGCTAAGATAATATAAATGACAATTCTACCTAAATAATTTACTTTCTCAGTGCCATACCAATCAACATACCAAAAAAATATTTTATAGATAAAAAACAATAACAAAATGCATCTTGAAGGAAAAGAAGTCCAAAATATCAAGGAAATCAATGAACAGAAATGCAAGGGAAGTTATCCTAGCCATACCAGATCTAAAAGCACATCATAAAGCAGCAATCACCAAAATGACTTGGTAATGCATAACAGTGTGCTGGATCCACGGAGTAGGCGAGGTACACAATACACAATAGTCAATAATTATTATAATATTCTGTTTGAAAAATCTAAAGATTTTGGCTTCTGGAATAAGAATCAATTATTTGACAAAAACTGCTGGGATAACTGGAAAATGGTATGGTAGAAAATAGCCATAGACCAACATCTCACACAATATACAAAGAAAAGGTAAAAATGGTTCCATGATTTAGACATAAAGTTGTTACTATAAGCAAATTAAGACAGTAAGGAATATTTTGCCTGTCAGACCTATGGAGAAAGGAGTTTATGACCTAACAAGAGATAGAGAACATTATGAAATGCAAAATAGATAATTTTGATTGTATTAAAGGAAAAAGGTTTTACACAAACCATGCCAACACAACTAATTTTAGAAGGGAAGCAGAAAGCTGGGAAAGAATTTTTCAGTCAATGTCTCTGATAAAGCCCTCAATTTTCAAATATAGAGAGACTAGAGCCAACTTTACTAGAATGCAAGTTATTCCCCAATTGATAAATGGTCTAAAGATAAAGGCAGGCAGTTTTAAGATGAGGAAGTTACAACTATCTATACTCACATGGAAAAATGTATGGAATCACTATTCATTAGAGAAACACAAATTGAAATAACTCTGAGATACCACATCAAACCTATGTGATTGACAAATGTGACAAAATAGGAAAATGATTAATGTTGGAGATGTGGGAAAATCAGAACACCAATGCATTGTTTATAGATTTGTGAACTATTCCAACCATTCTAGAGAGTGCTTTGGAACTATGCCCAAGGAGCAATGAATATGTGCATATTTTTTGATCCAGCAATAATACTATTAGGTCTATATCCTAAAGAAATCATAAAAAAGGAGAAAATATCCACATATACAAAAATATTTATAGCAGCTCTTTTGTGGTGGCAAAGAGCTGGAAAGAGAAGAGGCGCCCATCAGTCATGGAATGGCTGAAAAAATTGTGGTATATGCAGGTAAGTGAATACTATTGTGCCATAAGAAATTATGAGCAGATGGATTTCAGAAAGGCTACTGTGAACTGATGCTGAATGAAGTGAGCAGAGCCAGGAAACATTGTATACAGTAATAGCAACATTGTGAGATGACTGACTTTGATAGTCTTATCTCTTCTCAAGAATACAAAAATCTTTGACAATTTAAAAAGTCTCATGATGCTATCAACTTCCAGAGAAAAAAGTAGAGTGTCTAAATTCAGATTAAGGGACATTCTCTCTCTCTCTCTCTCTCTCTCTCTCTCTCTCTCTCTCTCTCTCTCTCTCCTTCTTCTCTGCTTACTTATAGTTTTCCCCATTTGTTATGATTCTTCTTTCCCAACATGACTAATGTGGAAATATATTTAACATGCTAGTAAATGTATACCCTATAATAGATGGCCTGCCCTCTTGGGGAGGGGGAAAAATTCAGAACTCAGAATCTTACAAAAGTGAATGTTGAAAACTCAAAAACCCAAAGAAATAAATTTAAGGAAAAAGCCAGTCATCATCAATTTCACAAGTAAAAACCTTATCTACTTCATTTTTTTGGTGAAATAAGGGGATAATTTTTTTCCCCCTAAATACAACTTAATTAAGGAAGAAGGATGGCTTGGTTTAGTTTTTTGATTCAGGACAAAAGTCAAAAGCTCCACTTATGCCTTAAAATTCTTGGGGGCGAAAAGAGTCAACTTTTTTTCTCCCATCTAGAAATGAGAGTCTTATATAATTAATTCAATTGTTCAACAGTATTTCATTAAAACTCTGATTTGGTGTGTTCCTGTAATTAATCTAAGTGATTTTAATTAGCTCCATCTATATTGTAATTTGCAAACAAGTTACGTCTGTAAATATGCATTTGATAGATAAAATAGGCATAAATTTTGAAGTCCAAGTGATCTGAATATTAATTATTTTGTTTTTAAGAACCTGATTATAAATGTGTAGAGAGTCATATGGAAAAAATATTCACCACACTGTCTCTGTTTCCTTATGTGATGCAAGGGAGAGTCTGGTTTTGCAAGTAATAAACATAGCACAGATATAGATTACTTCCATTAATAAGAGTAAAAGGTAAAGTCTTCTTTTTTTTACATTATAAGGAAATATGATGATATACTTATAGATCTTAAAGAAATCACCCAGGCAAATTCCTTTCTGTAGAAAAAAAATCTGTCAAATAAAACTAACCACTGACTGAGTTTACTGCTTTTTGATGTAATATGGAGTGTTTTTTTATGGAGAATTTTAAGACTTAAAAAAATACCCTTAGTAGGGGTGGCGAGGTGGCACAGTGAATAGAGCACTAGCCCTGGAATCAGGAGGACCTTAGTTCAAATCCAGCCTCTGACACTTAATACAAAAACTAGCCGTGTGACCTTGGGCAAGTTGCTTAACCCCACTTGCCTTCCCCCCCAAAAAATACCCTTACCCATGCCAGAAATATTCATTTTGATAATGTCAGCATATCTTGATATATTATAACATTTTGTATACTATAGACTTTTATCCAAAAAATGTCAGAACCTTCAGAATACCATGGATGCATGTTATTACTAATGACTCAGATTCTCCTTAAACCTTCTAGTAATCATTTGGGGGAAGGTAGGAATATTTGTTTACTCTTTGGGATCAGTAAGGATATATTTAGGTCATTAATGATACAGTGAACAAATGAACTGTCATGATAGTTTTCAAATGGCTGCTGTTTTGAGTTTTAAAAGAAAATTCATCCAGAAATGAAAATTTGTATTAATAAATAAAGGTTGTCATTGTATTTGCTTGAGAATAATTTGAAAAAAAATGCTTTGGAATTTGAGTGGAATTTCATGCCTACTTTGTGGAACCAGCCTTAAGATACCTTTAATGGGAAGAAAAATACATTCAGTATTCTGGATTTCTTTTCCAAGGCACCAACTCACGTTAAACTGTCCTTTATATTTTTTCTGGAAACATAATCTTCACAGATTTCCCTTTAAGGTACAAAGATTTTGAATTGGGCCTGTCAAAAGACAAGCCTAATAATATTTTCAGAGATTATCTACTGGGGTGGCTTCAGGAAGTGTTGGAGGGTGACTTCTTAAGCCACAGAGATCTCAAGGAACAATTTGCTCAATTGTAAAGCAGTCACAATCTTTGTCATATAGTTCATTTGATTGCACTTTACTTTGTTACACTTAACGTATATAGCTTTTTCTTCTTTTTTTCTAGAAATTTAAAGTTTGTGGCAACCTTACCTTGAGCAAGGCTATTGGTGCCATTTTTTTCCAGCAGTATGTGCTCACATCATGTCTTGATGTCACATTTTTATTAATTTTTGCAATATTTCAAACTTCTTCCTTTAATTATATCAGTTACCATGATGTGTGATCTAGCCAATAAACCCCAAGTTAATGAGGCAGCTTTCAGTCTTAAAAGGCTTATTCAATGAATGGGTGTTACCTCACTCAAAGTGAGAGCTTGAAAATATTTTAGCCTAAAAGGGCCATGGTCTCTATTGCATCTTGGACCATCTCCAGTTGTCCTGATGAATATCTGGCCACTGAACCCAGATGGCTGTGGAGGAGAAAGGGAGGCTGGTAACCTTGCACAACCCTCCCTCACTCAAATCAAAGTCAAATGTAAGTCATGTCATCATTCTTTGATGTCATAGTCTTCAAGAATGAAGGAAAAACACAACCTGTGAGTAGTCAGTCTCCTTGCCCTCATCCTCACCCTAGGCATTGCTCTACCCCTCACTCTTGGCCTTGGCCTCATCTTTGCTCTCCCCCTAGCTCTTGCTCTCCTTCTTCCCTCTCCTTCACCTTACATTTTTCTAACCAATAGGAGGTACCTTTTGCTGGCTGAAAGCTCCCTCATCTCCAAGATATGTCTCTCTCTCTCTCTGTGTATATATATATATATATATATATATATATATATCCTACCATGAATAAAATATGGAAAATGCAGAAGCTCATTAGCCTCTAAATAAGCAATATAATTCTCTTCCTTCTCCAGTGATTCTCACTTTTCCCTGTGACCTATAAAATTCTTTGGAGTCATAATGCCACCCTATAGTTTGGACCCTTTTATTGCATTCTTAAATTTTTATTTTTCCCCCAGTTACATGAAAGAGAAATTTTTTTTGGAGAGGGAATGGCAGGGCAATTGGGGTTAAGTGACTTGTCTGAGGTCACATAGCTGTGTGTGTGTGTGTGTATTAAGTGTCTGAGGCCGGATTTGAACTCAGGTCTTCCTGATTCCAGGGCTGGTGCTCCATTCACTGCAACACCTAGCAGGCCCTGGACTCTTTTAATAAGGAAAATGAAATTGGGAGTGGAACACCCCACTCCTGAAATTCTGTGGAGTCCCACTCAGCTCCTGAGACCCTGATGTGCAACTGTGCTTGAAGTGCTACCCTTAGTGCTTGGCCTCTCCTGGAGGGAAACAGTCTTTTAAACAAGTAGCTTTCAACATTGCCATTATGCCAGTATATATATAAGTAAACTCATAGTTTGGTACTTAATAGCACTTATGCAATAATGTAGAGAGATTCCATGGCAGAGGAAAAAAAGAACCTCACTTCCTTTCTCTAATATATCATGCTCTCCTTTTTCCCCCTCCAGCAATTGTTCAGTCTCTTCTATGTGATTCCTCTAATTGTATAGTGGAACCAATCTTCCACCTCAAGGTTGTGTTATCCTAAACTATCCTTATTAGTTTCACTCTCTTGTTCTGCTTGCTGTAAGCAAGAAATCATAGAATTGATATTTACATATTCCCTGGGTGGGGGGAAAGTACACACTCACCAAAACTAATATAATGAAAGGATTCATATTTTAACAGACTGTTTCAGTAGGCACTTTCTTCCTGCAATCTTTGCGTAGTGCTTCCCCTTCCTTGAAACTAATCCCATAACCATTTCATGAAAGTATCTGAGGACACTTCCACTGTTTCTATAGGCAAGATGAGAGAGCATACCTTCTCCTGGCACATTACTTAATACTGGGGTTGCCACTTTTTTTCAGACATATACAGTAGTGACCCAGTGGATAGAGTGTTGGGCAAAGAGTGAAGAAGTCATAGGCTCCAATCTGCCCTCACACATTTACTATGTGACTGTGGGAAAAAAAAACAAAAAACTTAACATTTGTCTACCTTAGTTTCATCAACAATAAAACAGAGAAAGCAATAGCACCTCCCTTCCAGGATTGTTATGAGAGTCAAATGAAATAATATTTAAAAATCACTTTTCATAGTGTCTGACCCTATCTTCTTCATCACCATCATCATCATCATCCTCATCATCCTCATCATCGTCATGATCATCATCTCCATCATATGGGTAGTATTGTCAAATTCAAGTAGAAATGGATTCCCATTAGCTGTATACTCATTTAGAAAACTGTAAATTAACACTATCTGTGTTACATGATACTTTTATTCATTTTATTTTGTTGAAAATTTCCCAATTGTGTTTGGTATGGTATGTATTACACTGTGAAGTTTGGCACTTGGTCCCGCCTGGTTAGTTTAATAATTCTACCTAGCCTGCCTCAGGTCATTATTACTTTTTTATGCTCTATCACAGAGGTTCTCAACCCATTTGTAGCGACCCCTTTGGGGGTTGAACATCTCTTTCACAGGGTTTCAAAAGAGTCGCCTAAGACCATGCCAAAACACATGCTCACATGTGTATCTCCCCACATGCAGATATGTCCATATATGAGTATTAAAAGGTCACAGCATTATGAAGGTTGAGAACCATTGCTCTATCAGATGTCATCATAACCTGTGTAAGAAGCATATATTTCTGGGAATAGGTACCTTTGAGGACTCTATGGGGTGTGGTGGGGAAACCTGTCACCTCAAGACCACATGTGGCCTTCTAGGCCCTTGGGTACACCTTTTGACTTCAAATTTTGAGTTCAAATTTTGATTTGGGGGATTTGTTCAGTGAAGTTTGTATTCAGTCACACTTAAGAATCTAGAGGGCCACATGTGACCTTGAGACGGAAGGTTCCCCATCCCTGAAATAAACTCACAGGCTTTCTCATGTTTTTGTTTTAAACCATCAAACTTGTACAATGTCCCAAAAGTCTCAGTGCAGTTTTAATAGATTAAAGTCTGTTCTAATCTATTAAAACTGCATTGAGACTTTTGGGACATCCCATATATGAAATTTCCTTTAGGCATATTTAATATATAAAGTCACATTTACTAGGTTTGTGAGAGAATCATAAATTTATATGACATAAACCATATTAGAATATCAGATTTGGGGTTCTGGGGGAATTCTTCAAGGAAGCAGCCTTTGGTGAATTTTTTAAAAATTAAATACAACAATTATTTCATTATATTAAACAATTCCTCTTTTCTAGAGCACATGTACCTATCACTAGTTTGGGGGGAGCAAATGGGAGAACAAGGGACTTTTCCAGGCATAAAGAAATCATTGAGAAATATTGTTCATATTTGATAAAGAAACATTTGATGTCTATTGCAAATCAGACACGGTGCTAAATGGGAAGGCTAAAGTGACAAAAGTGACCCAGTCTCTATTCCCAAGAAGTACACGTTTTGTCATTGAAAATCACACATATATTGATAAATAGATAAAATGTATGCAAATAAATTCACAAAATATATTTTAAAAATAGTGTAATTTTCAGAAAGAACAGCCCAAGAGTTAAATGGTTTTTGCACTACTTATCTATCTCATAATGCTACTGTAAGAACAAAACTTTGCAAATGTCAAGACATTCCCTAAATTTGAATTTTTGTAATTCTTGTGATTACTATAAAGGAAAACTAAACCAGGAACTCAGAGCCTTCTCTAAAAGGGTTTTCTTACATTTTGGAGCCTTAAAGTTGACAAGGAGGAAGAGGTTACAGGGACTACTGTCTCAATGTTGGCATGGTTTTGTCTTTACACAATGGTTATTGAAAAGAGTATTTTCAGTCTTAAAAAATGGACTTTGACCACACATACATGGAAGGAACTGAAGCAGATGTGATTCAGACATAAAAATTCTATCAGATGATAGTGAGGATGCAGCTAGATTGTTCAGTGGATGGGGTTCTGGGCATGAAGTCTGGTCTCAGAGATGTAATTAGATATGTGACCCTGAGCAAGTCACTTAACTTCTGTTTGCCTTAATCTACCAGAGAAGGAAATGGCAAACCACTACAGTATCTTTCCCAAGAAAACCCCATGGTCAGAATTCAAGTAAAAAAAATCAAACTTATATCATTTGAAAAACACTGTGATACTGCACAAAAGAAAAAGAAAGCAAATTCAGACTTCTTCACTGGTACAAAGGGGTGACCAAAATTTTTTATGTGAGTTTTCAAGGTCATGGGGGAATGAACCCCCATGATTATGGAAGAGAGTGTTGTAGTTACCACTGCAAGAATAAGAGTCATGTAGGGAATAATTAATTAATCCTGCATGTATTGATGATTACATCACTAGTATTTGATTTATAGGATATAATTGTACTGTATTAGTTAGGTCTATTATAAAGATTTATGTTAATTTGTTTTAAGAATTTACTGTATCAGCACTATTCCACCCCACCCCACTCCCACTCCTATGAATCCACTTTGAGCAAACTATGCTTGAAAAACCACAACTTTCTTGTTCTAACCTATGAAAGTTCTCTTCCTAGAATATTGCTGACAAATGACAGGCCCCAAGACCTTGTTGACAGAGTCAGATGATCTGTAGAAGGTCTTGGGATGTTGCCAACAAATTCTTGTGACGTGGGGAAAGCTCCTAAAAGCCTGCTGACAAAAGATACTAGAGGCTGATGGCTAGTAGAAGGCATGCTGACAAAGTAGTTGTGATTGATGGACATTTCCCTTCCCCAATTAGAGGACCTTCCCAAGGCCAATAAAATCCCTCAGTCCCATGAGCACAGGGATGTTTTGCAGTGAGGAAGGTCTTAGATTCAAATGTTTAGGGACCACCTGTCTTCCTGATAAATCTGATTGTGCTAAAAAAAACAAAACCAAACAATGTTGTGCAATGAGTTTCTGATAAAATGACAGAAACCAGTCTCTTTCCTTAAAGAACTTCTATTCTACTGGGGTGAGTTAGCATGTATTCAGTAAGTTCATAAAAGTAACTTTAATTCTAAAATAAGGAGG
>JAQQSW010024759.1:0-10026 GCA_028646575.1 Pseudocheirus occidentalis | reverse complement strand
TGATGACAGCGGTGATGATGATGATGATGATGATGATGGTGATGGTGTGATGGTGATGATGATGATGATGATGGTGATTATGGTGATGATGATGATGATGATGATGATGATGGTGATGATGATTATGGTGATGATGATGATGATGGTGTGATGGTGATGATGATGATGATGATGATGATGATGATGATGGTGTGATGATGATGATGATGATTATGGTGATGATTATGATGATGATGATGGTGATGATGATGATTATGCTGCTGCTGCTGCTGCTGATGGTGATGATGATGGTGATGATGATGATGATAGCATTAATATAGAGCACTTCAAGTTTTCCAAAGGGGCTTACAATTATGATCACATCTGATCCTCTCAATGACACTGGGAAGTAAATGCTATTATTATCCTTACTTTACAGTTGATGAAATGGAGACAGATAGAGGTAAGTGGCTTATGCAGGGTCACACAGCTAGTGCATGTCTGAGGCTAGATTTAAACTCAGATCTTCTTGACTTTAGGCCTTGATCTCTATCCACTGCTTCTCCTTAGCTGTATAATATAAAGGGAATTTTCCTTGGCGAGGAAAAAAGCCACTTTTTTACACGAGGAGTCAAAGAAGAGGTGCCTTAGTCATGCAAGGTAAAGAGGAGGGGAGCAGAAAGAACTCTTGGAAACTGACCATTTTTTTCAGGGAAGTATGAGGCAAGGTCCCCAGCTAAGAGGGTGAGGGGAGGGGTCACTGTGGAAGGGCAGAAGAGGAATGACAATGTTTGGAATAGCCACTATAGTCAGTGGGATAGTGAATCAACTGGGGAGTTGTAAAAGAGTGGAATTGCGGCAATGAGGGCCTAATTGAGATTATGTAACACAAGTTTGTAGTGGACCCAGTTGACATGGTTTCCTTACTTCTCTAGCTCTGTTCTAGAGCATAGAAATTAGAGTGAAGTAGACAGATGGAGGAAGAAAGACAAGGCTGGGGTTTTGCAAGGATAGGACAAGTGGATAAAGGACTGAAGGGCAGAGGAGAGAGCAGCATTTAACTAATTCACAAAGGGGTCAAGATAAAGAAGAGAAGAGAATATAGCCCATGCAACTATCATGGCTTAGGAAAGGACTGAGAGGTTGAGGAATTGGAGGCTATGGGGAGGATACAGAACAGGAGTCAGGGATCATAAGGCATAGGGAAAGATGGAGTGAGATAAATGTTATCAACTAAGAAACTTTCAGAGTAAATGGACATACAAGTGGAATAGCTGTGAGTGATTAAGGGCATAAATATCTTTGCGTGCATATCTGAATTGGAATGGAGGAGTGGGAGATTATTGGGAACTGAATAGCTTGAGGATATGAGATGTTAGGGTATTTGAAGGAACATCAATATATCTGTGTGTATCAACATATATCAATATATCTATATTTATCTATATACATACATATATGCACACATATATCAGAATCCTGTTGAATGAGGCTAGGGATTTCAGTTGAAAGGTTGTGATTCAGGCACCAAATTTATTGAGGAGGAAGGAGAATGTTTTGGGGGTCAATATGTAACAACCACAGGAATCTTGATTAGTAGACAAATTTGAACAGTGTGAATATCAAAGGAGGAGAAATAACAGAAAGATGGTAGTAGAGTGAGAATATGTCAACAGGGAGGAAGGAATATTCTGACTCACTTAACAAACCAATGGCTCAAGAGTATGAATGAAAATTTAGTGGGTATTGGAAAGAGTGATCAAGGAGACTGTGTCATCAGGAGGGATTCAGGTCACAATGAGTGCCAAAAGATGGAAGGAGTGAGAAAAAAAGAAAAACGTTTTAAGATGCTAGAAAGCTTGTGAATTATAGAGCAGTCATTCCAGAAAGCACAGTAGATAGGACAGGCAGATCTGGACTGGTATATTGAGAGGGTGGTAGGATTGAGGAGCTCGAACAGGCATTTCAGGTGGGAGAACAAGATTTATACATTGACATTAGTGGGGGGGGATTGCAATAACTGGGATGGGGAGAATATGAGGAAAATGTATGATGAACTTTAAGGAATGAATCAAGGTAGAACATTAAGTGCTGGAGAGTCCTTTGAAGAAAGTGGGTAATAATACAATTCAGGGTCCTCCCTTGTTGCTCAGCCTTGTGACATTTGGCTATTTGTGTCTTGTGAGGCCCAGGAAGCCTGCTTCACAGCAGGCAGGAAGAATTGAAAATATGGCCTGAGGAATTGGATCAGGAAGAAAGAAGTGGCAATGTGAGGTCAGTTTAGGTGTGTGTGGCAAGTGTAGGAGGTTACCTTCAGGGACCTGAAGGTCTTGGGGGAGAAAACAGAGGCTAGAAAATAGGTGGCTGTGATCAGGACTGATGGAAGGATCATTGGGAAGTTCTTCTATGTTCTATGCACTGTGCTAGGTGCTGAAGATACAACTAAAGGAATGAAATCTTCCCCATTTTCGAGGAACTTCCTCTTTAGTCTGCAAACACAACATAGTCTTTATTGCTAGGCCTAACTTACTAGGCTGTAAACTCCATGAGGAGTTTTTCTGTTTTTTATTTCTTTCAGTCTAGGACATGGCTTTGTTTACACTGGACATAATAAATATTCATTGAATGAATAACAAATATACAAGAGTTGTATGTAGTCACAAGAAAGTATAATCCTCAGAGAAGAGCCTCTTGGCATCAGTTGTTAAGATTCACTGTTATAACAAAAACTCCACAAATCCAAAGTGTGCTAATCTGCCTGGGGCCAGGGACTCATGTTTGCCTTAGAACTTTACAGAAATGAACTTTCTCCTCTGAAGAGAGGACTTGATGTATTCCAAGTCCAATACAGAAAGTTGCCCTGTATTCCAAAAAACCCATAGAATCTTTGTTTTTCTCTTAACTCTAAATTTGTGTCCGAAGATGACTTCATCACATTCGTATTCACAGCATCTTTTCTGATGCAAAATACCTAACCAAAACAAAAACCTAACCTGAAAATAATGTAGGCACCTATTGATTGGGAATAGCCAAACAAATTGTGGCCCATGAATATAATGAGATATTATCATACAGTTAACAATGACAAATATGAGGCATCTGGAGAACTCTAGGAAGACTTACATGAACTGACGCAGAATGAAGAAAACAGAACAGTTCCTTCCTTTAATGTCTTAGAATCCTGGTTTCCCTTAAAGCTCAATTAAAATATCATTTCTTAGATCATTAATTCTGATCCCTTTAGTTGCTAGTACACCTCCTGCCCCAAATTACCTTGTATTCATTTTGTATATGCATATATATATATGTATATTATCTTCCCAAAAGAATGTAAGTTCCTTGAAGGGTATGGTATGTAACTTTTAAAAAAAATGACTATCTTCTCTGTTCTTGGCACATACTAGGTACTCCATAAATGCTTGTTGATGGAGTGATTGAACCAGGATATTAACCATCACCTAAATATTGTGGGCAAAAATAGCCCTAGAAGATAGCTGAAAATAGATTAAATGAAAAGACTAATATTGGTTCCAAAAGTAAGAAAATGAAACATCTTTTCTTCTGCTAAGTAGAGCTGAGGAGGACTATGGATTCCCAATGGTAGATACATTGTCAGGTGTGGTCACTCAATTAATTGGTTTTGCTTTGCCGTTTTTGGTCCTTAAATTGAGAGAATTCTGTCAAGGGGATATATTGAGAATGACAGTGAAATGAAAAACAAAACCAAAAAAAGCACCAATAAAACAAAACCAGAAAAAGAGCAGTTCTGAGGAGTGAATCAGTGGCATAAGCAATATATCTCAGGGGGGATGTCTAACAACTACAGAGAACAAAATGTTTTCTAGCACTTCAGAAGCATCCATTTACATATGATCATGATGCCAGTTACCACTCATCCTTATGTATTTGATAAGGCAAAGTCTGGAGGGCCAGTGGTTTTAAACTTTCATTAGTTTCATAAAGAGATGATGGCCAAGGTTTCATGGTGGGTGAATGG
Organism: Pseudocheirus occidentalis; assembly: GCA_028646575.1. Lineage (NCBI taxonomy): Eukaryota > Metazoa > Chordata > Mammalia > Diprotodontia > Pseudocheiridae > Pseudocheirus > Pseudocheirus occidentalis. Next base: position 6,050 of record JAQQSW010024759.1, on the reverse strand, counting down.
GAGACCTGGCATGAGAAGCCACATCATCCAAGTCCAAGTCAGACCCACAACTAGGATAGAGCTACTGAGACCCAGAGGAATTCAATGATTTGTCCAGAGTCATAAGATCATAGTATCATAGATTTAGGACTGGAAGAGGCAGTGAGGTAGTGCAGTTGATAGAGCCCTGGACCCAGAGCAAGGAAAACCTAAGTTCAAATACAGCCTCAGGCTCTTACTACCTGTGTGACCCTGGGCGAGTCACTTAAGCTTTGTTTGCCTCAGTTTCCTCATCTGTAAAATGAGGAAAATAATAGTTATCTCCCCGAGTTATTGTGAAGATCACATGAGATAATATTTGTAAAAATTACAATACAGTGCTCAGCACTGTAGAATTGCTAGCTATTATTATTAAAAGAATTTAGAAGCTATTGAGTCCAAGCTCTTTATTTTATAAAGAAACAGAGTCCTGTGGAAATTAAGTGACTTACCCAAGATCACACAGCTGGTGAGTGGTAAAACTAGAACTTAGATCACAATCTTGTGGCTCTACAATTGCTATTCAGTGATAATACCAGGGTGAGTTCCATCTCCCACCTGATGACTCTGATTATGTCTATATCCTATGACTGAGCTATTCTTGTTAAAACCAATATTGGGGAATAAGTCATCATTTCCCTCTTTAACCCCCATTTATATTCTGGAGATGGCTACAGAGATGTAAGTATCTCAGAGCCCCTGAGGAATGGACTCCTGGTGTGGTCATCATGGAGGCAGTGTGCTAATTACTGGTGAGTATCCCCAAATCCAATGTATTCATTTAAATGGGATCTGCCATCCTCTTCTTTCAAGCACTTGACATCACAGGCTATCTCCTCGATAATCCTTTTTAGATTAGTGTCAGACCCCAGATGAATCCCAGCTCATTCTCTTGCCATGTTTACCAGTCAGATTTCCAACACTGTTTCATATGGATTAGGCTGAGCAACTTAGTGCTTGTATGTTTCTCAGTGCATTTCAGAACCTCATGAAATTACATTATAGATTCATTGTATAAATAGAAGACTGAACACAATTATAGTCTGAAAGCCCGGAAGCAAACGACTAGAATCTGAAAATAGATGGGGCCCAACCTGCCTGGGTACAAATATCTCATAATAAATTGGTCACACATTTGTTTACTTAATCTCTTGTTTCAAAATGCTGATTTGGTAGAGAGAATAACCCTTATTTTGTATATTCTAGAGAAGAGGAATAGGAAAAGGGAAGTGATAGGCAGATGATACAGAGGAAAGGATCTCCTTCTTCTCCCCTGTATCCTTCCCAAATCAGGATCAAGGGAATTTGACTCCAACATTCAACAAACATTTACTGAGCTCTTAATATGGGAAACCCTTGAGTTAGCCACCACAGGGGATGATGGTGGGGGGGGGCAAATATGAGTGAACATAATCTCTAAATACAAAGTATGGTCTAATAGCAGTGACTGCATGAATGGAATTCATTCTGAATTGTCCTGATGGATAAGGTTTGGGTGTGTTACCATCAATCAAGTGGCTGAGAATATAGGAACCTTGGGTCCAAAAGTAGGAATCACATTTTAGGAAAGACATTACATTTACTTGAATCCAGCCTTGATTATAACTCACAGGTTTTCAATGGGCCACCGAAGTCTTATCTCTAACTTTTGATAAATTTCTTAATCTTTCATGAAGAGTGGAATTAAGCAAGGTTGATTTGCCGTGTTCCATTTTCATTTGAGAATTTTTGTAATTCATGAACAATTCTACTTCTAAGAATATCCATATATTTATCAGAGTTTTTAATTCAAACAATGAAAACAAGACTTCTAAGAGCATTACAAGGTTTTGAGGTGGGATGTTTTAAAGTTTTAAAGTCTGAGAATGCCCCAATATTTCAGACTGGCATAGACTTCTGACATTGGTTTTGGAATAACCTTGAATGACAATATGGATGTTATCAGTAAAAAATACTCCCCCTCCCAATATTCAGTACTCTGGGCTTCATATTACCTTGCCAATGACAGGTGTTTCATAGCATTGGTGACCAACAATTTTTTTGCTGGTCTTTAAAAATATTTTCTACCTTTAAGAGGCTTATGCTACCCCATAGAGGAATCAAAAAAATCCTTATGACTTCCAGGAACTTCTGAAGGTATTTGTTTTCTGAGGATTAATTGGTGTGTCTTGTAACAATTTTTGCTATTCATTTTTTTTTGTTTTTACCTTCACTTTCTCTTGTGCTTAGGTGTGACTGATCCTAATTTAGTTGTAGGCGTATGTGGTCCTATGAAAACCTTGCTTCTCCAGACCCACAACTGCTGCAATATCTCTAAAAGCCATTGAAGGATGCTGTTTAAGATCTACAACTTCTGCATGCTTTTTTGGAATAATATCCTTTCTTAAAACGCACAGAATTAAATATGTAACAAAGGAGAACAATGGAATACATGTGTATGGAACAAAATCCAGTGTTCAACTAGCAGAGAATTCATTTAAGTTGGAAAAACTGGCTCAATCCACTTTCATCTTGTAAAGGTCAACCTTAAGTCAGTCTCGTATCAGTAGAGGCATACATGCATGACCATTGCTGTCATAAAGTAAAATCATATTACAATTATTGCTTCTCCTAAGTAATTCACAAGCCTTTGTGTTTAAGGTCCTTACATCACTCCTCTGGACAATTATAACATTCTCCCTATTTGTTTTTCTGCTTCTGTTCGTTCCCCTCTCCAATTCATCTTTCACATAGTCAACAAAATGGTGGCAGAGTCGTTAGAATGCTGGATTTGGAATTAAAATGATCTGAATTTGAATCTTTTCTGAGTTACTCCTTGGTTACTTGGTCCTAGATAGCCTCAATTCTTTTTTTTTTAACTATCATGTCTTTCTTTATTTTTAGAATAAAAATATAACTTGTAAAAATTTGTTTTTTTCATGTGGTAACAGTTTAAAATCTCTTTAAAGCATGCCTTGTATTAGGAAAATATATATATATATGTTTTCTAAATGTACATTTTAAGCTAAGAAAGTACATTTTGCTCAAATGAAAACCTGAGTTTTTAATTTGTGAGTTTTTAAAACATTATTGACTTGTTTATTTACTTTTAGTTAACAAGATTCAGTTTCAGAATCAGTTGAGTTTCAGATTTTCTCCCCTTGCTTCTTCCCCCCCAGCCTCAATTCTCTATCTATAAAATAGGGAAAATAGTAGCATCTACAGTCTTGTCCTGAGGATCAGATGGGATTTTAAATATCTATCTTTATATCTCTACAGATGCATATATGTACATTCTTCTATAGACATATAAAGTGTTTTGTAAACCTTGAAGTGCTATATAAATGTTATTATTGTTATTATTAAAGCACAGATCAGTAACCTCACTTCCATCCCATTTTTTCAGTTCAGTTTAAGACCCATAGACCAAATGACAAACTCCTTAGTCTGGCATTTAAGATTCTCTCCAATTGGCTCCTATATTCCTTTCTACTGTTCTGTTTGCTATTCCTTGAACTTGACATTGCATCTCCTGCTTTTCTGCTGTTATACAATCCATTCCCTTCCTTACGTCTGCTTTCAGATTCCTTATCTTCTTTCAAGACTTAACTTAGGAACCATTTCCTCTGGGTAGCCTTCTCTAATCCCCCAGCTATTAGTAGTTTTTCCTCCTAAAACATCCCTAGAGCTCTTTGTCTGATTTCATTTTTGTACATGTTGCTCCTGACCTTGTCTTATATTTAACTATGACATATTCTCCCAGTACAACATGAGTTCCCAGAGGTTTGTTTTGTCTTTGTATCCCTAGTACCTTAGAAGGTTTCTGAACATTCAATGACCAAAAATTAATTAAAAAATCAAGCACATAATGAATCCAAGGTGTTTCTGGTAGTGATTGCCTGTGTCACATTGAGCAATTTCACTGCAGCCTTGGTTGTGAAACCAAAGTATGTGCACTTTGCACTGTGAATTCCCTCAGGCCATGCAATGCCAATAAATGCTGCCAAAATGCGAAAAAGGGGTCTTGAGTGGAAAAAGTTTAAGAAGCCCTGCTTTATATAATGCTTTGCACATAGGAGGCTTTTAACAAATGTTCAAAGTCATCATGTGAATCGTCTACTCATTTGACTCCAACGACTTTCTCTTGCTTCTAGAATAGAATAAGAACTCCTCCCTTTGGCTTTCAAAGTACTATAAAACTTGCAACAACCTTTTTCAAGGCTCACTGGAAATGAATCTCCCTCCTGAAATTTGTGATCCAGCTTAGCTGGTCTTTAATCATTTCCTCCAGCACCTAATATTCCATCTCCAGCTTCCATGCATTTGGATGGGCTAGCTGACATGCCTGAAATATACTCCTTCTTTACTTCTGACTCATGTTCTCCCTCTCTTCTTTTAGGAAGAAGTTCAAGAACTGTCTTCTGCATGAAGCCTCTCCCTCGACTTCTAGCACTCTCTCAAACTACCTAGGATTGAATGATTTTGCATATATTTGAACTTACTCATTTATATTTATGCTGTATATATTCATGTTTGTTGAATTCCCCCATTAGAAATCTCCAGCACCTAGCATGATGTCTGGACCTTAAAACATACTTGATGATTGATTGATAGAATTAGATTAGATCGCTGGTCCTCATGTTGAGTGGTCATGGATTTCATGAAAGAGATCCTAGAGTGTCTCGTGGGTCAATATAACCATGACATTCTGCACAAATGGGAGGATAGTAGAATTTCACTATCTATAAGGAATCCACCTTCCATTTAAATTCTTTGTAGGACATTGTCCTTGACACTGGTACATAGCTTTGGAGAGCTTTGTTGTCCTGATCAGTGCTTTCTTTGCTTGATGACATTTGGAGAATTGTTTAGTAATGATTTCCCTATGATTTTATCTTCCAAGGGCTATTGAATTATCTTAGCATAGGCCTAATAGATATAGTTTTAGAGATGGGCCTTTAAGACTTTATTTTGCTTTACCATGATAGTAAAATACAGTGGAACTATGAAAAATGTTTGGAAATCAATAACTAGGAAAATAAGAGTGGATAAGGGAGGTCTGCTCTGAATGGTGTTGGAGAATATATTGCTTTAACACAATTTGACTTTATTATTTTCAAAGGCACACAGTAATAGAAAATGGATACATTTTTGTTAGGACCTATTGCAATGAATTTATAGGAATAATTTGTAATAACTATATTGCAAGTTTCATAGCTCAACATGGCCAAAGAATTCATCATCTTATGGCTATTGTATTGGTGATGGACATTCTGCCTTTTGTCAGGCCGGTCATCATATAAAAGACTGAATCTTTTGTCAGGAAACTGTTTGAAGCCTTCATAGTGCACTAGAACCGGCCAGAGATTGCACTCACCCTAGAATAGGTTTAGAAGACCAAGGGTCACCTCAGACTCACTATGGTGAGACTCACCCTGGAGGTAGGACACAGCCAGCCAGCCTAATTATGCTGCTGGTATCAAAGGACTATTAAAACACTTGAACAAAGTGCTTCAATGAAAGGCACATCCTAAAATATGGAACAGAAAACCATGTATAGATTATGATCTACACATGTGGAAAGAATACCTACATTGATGAGATTCTGGACCTGTTTTAAGATTATAGACCTGTCAAAATATAAGTATATACATTATATGAAAACGGATATGATAAAAGTGGGTTCAAGAATTTATAAGTAACCTAAATATTCTTTCCAATCATATGCTATTATCAGACCTAGGAAACCCTTCATGGGATCCCGCAAAGTAGAAGGTGTGGTGGCATTGGCCTGCAATTCCTCCCACTAGAGGGTGCTGATGCTGTTGGATCACTTGAGTCTGAGAGTTCTGAGTTGCAATAGGGCTAAACCAATAAGGACACCGATATTGTGAAACCTCAGAAGGAAAGGGACACCAGGCTATGTAAGGAGTAGTGAACCAGTACAGGTAGGAAAAATGGAATATGTTAAAAATTCTGTGATCATCAATGTTGAGAGTGGACATTTGAGAGTGTGAATGGTCTCTGCATTCCCAGTCTAGTGAGAAGAAGAA
>JAQQSW010024758.1:0-10027 GCA_028646575.1 Pseudocheirus occidentalis | reverse complement strand
AAAAGGGAACAGATTGTGGGAGGGGTCTTACAGTGTGATCAATGTTCTGGGATGGGGGTTAGGGACAAAAAGGGGAAAAAATTTGTAACTCAAAACCTTGTGGAAATGAATGATGTAACCAAGAAAATAAATTAAAATAAAAAAAAAAGACTAAGGTGGTAGCCATATTAGTAGAGAAAGGACTTGGATATGAGAAGTATTATGGTGGCAGACATTGTAGAATTTGGCAGCTGACTGGATATATGGAGTAAGGAGTCAAGTATAGTGCCAAGTTTACAAACCAAGGATACTGGAAGAATGGTAGTACCTTTGGTAAAAATAGGGAATCTCGAAATAGGGGTGGGGAAGGTTGGGGTAAAGATAATGGGTTTTGTGATGGACATATTGAGTTTGAGATGTCACTTGGTTTAAGTTTTAAATATCTGCTAATGAGGAGGATGAGAGAGACATATGTCTGTCTGACACAGACACACAGAGACAGAGAGAAGCGGGATGTATGGTTCTGTAAGTCATCACCATGGAGATGATGATAATTAAACCCATGGAGGCTTATGAGAACAAAAAGAGTTCAGAGAGAGAAGAGCTGGGGGGCCTTGGGGAACACCTTCCTTTGGGGGTTTAGTATGGATGATGAACCAGCAAAAGAGATTGAGGAGGGGTCAGCAGATAAGGGAGAACTGGGAGAGAGTAGTTTCCTAACTACCTAAAAAGGAGAAAGTATCGAGGAGAGGAGGTTGGTCAATAATGTCAATTGTAGTGGAAGAAAATAAGGACTGAGAAAAGACAATCCAATTCAGACATTAAGAGATTGTCATTTTGAAGAGGGCAGTTTCAGTTGAGTGATGAAATCAGAAGCCAGATCTCAAAGAGTTGAGAAGTGAGAGAAAAGAAAGTAACAGCAGAAAGTATATATAGCTTTTTCTAGGAGTTTGGCTGAAAAAAGGGAGGGAAGATAAAGAACAATGGCTTTAAGGAATGGAATGCTGGGCTTGGAATCAGAAAGACTCATCTTCCTGATTTCAAATCTGGCCTCAGACACTTACTAGCTGTGTGACCCTCGGCAAGACACTTAACTCTGTATGCCTCAGTTTCCTCAGCTATAAAATGAGCTAGAGAAAGAAATTGCAAACCACTCCAGTATCTTTGCCAAGAAAATCCCAAATGAGGTCACAATAAGTCAGACACAACTGAAACAACAACAATCTGGAGCATTGGCTCTATATGCTATTCACTGCCTCTAAGTAGATATGGCCTAAAGCTAATCTTGGCTTTGAACCAGCCACAACATCTGTGTCCAGAGTTTGTAGGCCTCCCTTGCTGACAGAGATTATGCACATAAACATTTTAACCTTTAAGATGCTATATTTTTTTTATATTTATTGACTAAAAAGTCAATATGAGTCTACAATGCCATATGACAACTAAAATAGTGAATAACATCTTAAGCTATATTCGGAGTTATAATTCCCCAAGGCTAGAGAGGTAATAGTTCTAACATTCTCTGCCCCATTCAGATCCTTTCTACAACATTATATTTGGTCTGGGTGCCACATTTTAGGAAGGACATTGACACCCTGGAGAGCACCCAAAAGCAGGCAACCAAGACAGTGAAAAGCTTCAAGTCCATGTTACATATGGATAAATTGAAAGAACTGGGGATTTTTAATCAATCACTCAACAAGAATTTTATTAAGTGCCAAGCACCATGCCAAGAGCTAGGGATATATAAAGCCAAGTACAAGCAGCTTTCCAGAGGACTGCTGCTGTGAACAGCTTTCAAGGTTCTGATTATACAGTATACTGAACTCTCTATTCAGTAACAAATTAAGGCAAAACATTCACAGAAATTAAAGTACAGCATTCACAACATTATAACTTAACAACTTATTACTAAAGTGGCCACATAGTTTCACCAAAGTGGTCATATAGTTTAAAGCAAAAGATAACATTCAGTTAGTAACACAATCATTTAGTAAGTCCTTAATTCAATCATCCTTAAGGAGGCAAGCCTCCCTAACTGACACAAAGTACAAAGATCAAAGTCCTTTGCCCCTAGGTCACATTGTCTTAATCTCTTCAATCAAAAAATCATTTTTCTTCTTAATTGGAGAATTCCTTAACTCAATCATTTAAATATAAAGGTCAGAGTTCTCTACCCCTAGGTCACAATAAGTCACAATTTTCTTAGTTTGCATTAAATACCCAAGGAGAGTCAATGACTCCAGGCTAGCTCCTAAATTCCATGATTCCTCTTCCATTGGTCCCAGCTCCTGCTCAAATCTATCCAACTGCCACCTGGGTTCAAAGGCAGACAGTTCTCAGTTCATTGTCTAGCTTCTTGTGTTGTTCCTGCTCCATACTGAAGCTCACAGTGTCTGGTCCACCTTAAGCCCTTCACAGTTTCTGTTCCTGGGAAGGCAAAGCTTAGCAAAGCCACAATAACATTCATAAACATTGCCAGCACTCTCATCAATTCACTTTCTTCCTGTAAAATCAACATAGACTCAACAACAAGGTCTGAGGAATCAACACAAATCATCAATATAGTCCCTGGGCCTCTGAAAACATCAGCAAGACCCTCCTCTAGGATTTCTGAAAACATACAAGAAAATCCCCTTTCAGGGCTTCTGAATCAGCAGCAAGGTCCCAGGGCTTCTGTAAAGATAGCAATGTCCTCTATCAGCAGACAACTCTGACAAAGTAACATCAAAACAAAGTACCAACACCACAGCCATACCTCCTCCCAGTTCTCCTCTCTTCTCATTTCTCAGTTCTTCTCAATTCTCAGTTCAGTCCTCAGTTCTCATTTCTCTTCTCAGTTCTCATTTCATTTCTAAGTTCTCTTCTCCCTCCCTCAAACAGTAGTAGCCCAGCCTCCAGATGCTCGCTCCCAGCAGTTCTGGCCTCTCTCAGTTTGAGCTTTTCCTTATATATAGTATTAGCTTCTCCCTGTTCTGCCCCTTCCTGTTACATCAACAAGTCCATCCCACTGTGGGACTCCCAAGTTCTAGGTCTTAATACTTGACACAATCATGAACTTGGAACAAGATGCTTAGTACCTGTTTGATTGTAAATACAAGAGGCAGAGAAGATCTTCAAATTCCCATTACCATTACTGGATGTGAAGAATGAAAAAATGTCTACTCTCAAGTAACTTAGGTACTATCAAGGGACACAAGTACTTATGTAAATATATACAAAATAAATATAAAGTAAATCAATAAAAAATAATTAGTAAGGAAAGCCCCTAAAGAAATGAGGATTTAAGTAGAATAGAATGGTAATCTTTAACATGGTTGTTCCATGGAAGGAGGATTAAACTCATTCTTTTTGGCCCAAAATTGGGAGCAGTAGATAGGAGTTACAAAAAATATATTTAGCTTGAGATAAGAAAAAGCTTTCTAAAAATTAGAGCTACCCAAAGTAGAATGGAATGCCTTGGGAGAGAGTAGATTCTCTCCCACTGGAGATCTTCAAGTAAAGACAGAATGTTCACTTGTAAGGCATATAGATTATAGGTAGAAAAGATTCTTGTTCATGAAGGGATTGGTTGGCATGATGTAGGTGACTCCTTACAACCTGAGTCTATGACATTAATGTCAATCATTATTACTAATATTATTATTGTTATTATTATTAGGGAATCCAAGAAAATTCTCAAGTATCTTTCTTCAGCATTTGTACTTGCTTCTCTATGGGCAGCTAGGTGGCTCAGTGGATACAGTGCCAGGTCTGGAATCAGGAAGACTCATGTTCTTGAGTTCAAATCTGACCTCAGACACTTATAAGCTGTGTGACTCTGCACAAGTCACTTAACCCTGTTTGCAACAGTTTCTTCATCTGTAAAATGAGCTGGAGAAAGAAATGGCAAACTGCTCCAATATCTCTGCCAAGAAAACCCAAAAAAAGGGTCACACAGAGTTGGACGAAACTGAAAATGACTGAACAACAACAACAAATAGAATTCACTGGATCAGAACAAGAAAAAAAAGAACTTTTTTTGGTCCTTTTGGCAAACAATTGTCCCTCCTATATTCTTGTACTTTTTCCTAAAAGTCAGGTTTCCCACCTGCCCTGTCAAGAATCTTTCTCTCTTTCACCTAAAACAACAAGCTTATTTCTTTACAACACATTTTGAGCCTTAAGAGAAATGTTATGACCTCAACAGAGCCTAAATAATGCCTATTTGATGTTATTCATACATTTGAATATGGGTTGGCTATTACAAGAGCAGTAGAAAATAACTGTGGGCCTATTGAGACCAACACAAAAGTGAAATATTTTGCTCATGAGGCTCCTCCAATGAGCTTTTTCCTTCTTTCCCCTTTAAAAACAAATAGACTAGAAAGACCAGAAGAAAGTATTGTTACTTGTATATTTTCTTTATGTAACCAATGAAAAACTGTCTTGGTACACTCTCATAGAATTCCTCTTTATATTGAGAGTAAGGTGGGATAATCTCTCCTGAAATTATTTCTTCTTCCAAATATTTCAAAGATATGTCTTTGTCTCGCGGCAAGTGGGAGAACTATGAAAGGTGAGTCAAGTATAAACTAATTCTCGGTCCAACTGATAGGAAAACAAACCTGTTAGAGAGGTAGCTTCCTGACAGTTGGCAGACTATACTCACCAATGAGGCATGCTAAAAAAGCATGGATGGCAGATCAGTGCCTGAGTTTGACTTAGTGAAGACAAAGTTTCAGACAAATTTACACTCTGTGGATGCCATTCTAGTTACCAAACAACAGATCTTGAGGGGAAACAGATCAGAAAATAAGATGAGAAAAGTTTAACCATTTTCTCCTTGTGATCACTGAAGAAAAGGTAGAGGAAGCTAGCCCTCCACTCACCCACCCAAAGGCCTTTCTCTGCCCAAAACAGAAAAATCAGCTATGGAAATACCTAATATGTTGATACTGTCAAAGGTGGTAAAGGAAGAGTGTGTGTGTGTGTGTGTGTGTGTGTGTGTGTGTGTGTGTGTGTGTAAATATATGCTGCACATCTAAAAGTGAAGACTTATATACAGAAGACAAGCATGCTGGGCCATGTTCCATCCTTTGTATTCAAAGATTATGGTGCTGCTGACATTGCCATTTCTATACGCAACTGAAGCCCAAAGGACTGACCATCAGTATGACCCACTGCGGCTTCTCTTTCCATTGAAAAACAAGCTTCCATTTCACTTATTCATTCATCCATTCAACAAATATTTACTAAGCAGCTGCTACGTGATTATTGTTTCTGCCTGATTGTAAGGAATCACAATAAAATGCATATTGTTAAATGTGCGTGTTACTACAAATGAGAGGCACATGTAGATCAAGGATCAGTGTCAGTGCCAGGAAGAACTCCAACTATGGACAAGGAACATCACCTCTCAGTACTTCCAGGCAGTTATCTAAGACCATAGTTACAAAGAACTTGTCCATCTGCATTGGTGGAAGGAGTTTCCATCTATGGAGATTCCCCACAGTGGTAAAATTACAGCTCTGGACAAAATGAGGGGTGGAGAAGAGAGTCAAAACCACAGATGTGTCCAACACCCATGACTATCCTTATGGAGCACACTGTCTAGTACGGAAAGTGGAATAAGTGGGTTTTAAGTGTTTCATACGTGCCAGACACCGTACTGAGCACTTTACAATTATTTTCTTATTTGATTCTCACCACAATCCTGGGAGGTAGGTGCTACTATTATCCCCATTTTATGACTGAGAAAACTAAGGCAGAGGGAAGTGTCACACAGTTAGCAAGTGCCTGAGGCCAGAGTTGAGCTTTGTTCTTCCTGACTCCAGACTCAGCCATCTGTCCACTGCTCCAACTTGCTGTCCCTTCTGTAGGAAAGACAGCTCAACAATTCAATTAACAATAACAACAACTAACATTTATACTGCTATTAGAGTGCCAGATCTGAAGTCAGGAAGAAAGAGTTCAAATCTGGCCTGAGATATTTACTAGCTAGGTGACCCTGGGCAAGTCACTTAGCCCTATTTGCCTTGGTTTCCTCTGCTGTAAAATGAGCTGGAGAAGGAAATGGCAAAGCACTCCAGTATCTTTGCCAAACCCCAGAGGATTCATGAAGAGTTGGACGCGACTGAAACAACAATGACCACAGGTGGCACAGTGGGTAGAGTGCCCGGCTTGGAATCAGGAAGACTCATCCTCCTGATTTCAAATAATGCAGTCTGGGAACAACAGAGACTGAGAAAAGGTACTCTATCCACTGTGCCACCTAGCCGCCTCAGAGTCAGGGAGCCCAAAATTCAAATCTGACCTTGCAAACTTACTTAACTGTGTTATCTTGGGCAAATTAGTAAAGTGCTGTTTGCCTCAGTTTCCCCATTTGTAAAATGCAAATAATAATAGCAGCTACTTCCCAGGGTAGTTGTGAGGCTCAAATGAGATGATCAAAAGCACTTAGCTCAGTGCCTGGAACACAGATCACTAATCCCCAATATGCCAATGCTTGATCCTTTCATCTCTTCTTTAACCACCTCCAGCTTACCTTGATTCATAGATCTTACACTCCCATGCATAACTGCTCTTTACAGCGTCAGACTTTTCTTTCATCACCAGATGCACCGACAACTGAGGGTTCTTTCGGTTTTGGCCAAGCCACTTCCCTCTTTCTGGAGCTATTTGTGGTTATCCTCTGTTCTTCCCCAATAATATGTTGGATGCCTTCCCACCTGAGGGCCTCATCTTTTAGCATTTTAATACTGTCCAAAGGGTTTTCTTAGCAAAGATACTGGAGCAGCTTGCCATATCCTTCTTCAATGGATCACCTTTTGTCAGAACTCCCCACTATGACCTTTCTTTCTTGAGTAACCATAGTTTACTACATAGCTCATAGTTTCACTGAGCTACATAAACCCCTCTGCCACAATGAGGCAGTGATCCAAAAGAGATAACATATGCAGAGCAAATCATGTAAAATGCCAGGCTGGACAAATCAAAAGCTGGCATTAAGGTTGCTTGAGAAATTGAAAAATATCAACAATCTCAGATATGTAGATGATACCACACTGATAGCAGAAAATGAAGAAGAATAAAAAGCCTCTTGATAAAGGTAAAGAGAAAGTGTAAAAGCTGACTTGAAACTTAACATTAAGAAAACTAAGATTATGGCATCTGGTCTCAGTACTTCCTGGCAAACAGAAGAAGAAATGGAAGTAGTGTCAGATTTTATATTCTTGGGTTTAAAGATCACTGCAAACTGTGACTACAGCCATGAAATTAAAAGACACTTGCTCCTGGAAGAGAAGCTATGGCAAATCTGGACAGCATACTAAAAAGCCGAGATATCACCTTGCCAACCACCCATATGGTCATAGCTATGATTTTTCCAGTAGTAATGTATGGCTATGAGAGTTGGACTATAAGGAGAGCTGAGAGACACAGAATCAATGCCTTCAAATTATGGTGCTTGAGAAGACTTTGAGAATCCCTTGGACAGCAAGGAGATCAAATCAATCAATACTTAAAAGAAATTAACTCTAACTATTCATTGGAAATACAAATACTGAAGCAGAAGCTTAAAGACTGGCCAAATAATGAAAAGATAGGACTCACCGGAAAAGAGTCTGATAAAGGGAAAGACTGAAGGCAAAAGAAGGGGACCACAGAGGGTGAGATGGATAGTTAGTAATGATATAATTAAATAGAAATAATGAATAAATAAAAATAAATAATGAAGAAATAAAAAATAAAAATAATGAAGAAATAAAATAAATAAATAAATAAATGAATGAATGAATGGATAAATAAATAAATAAGTTAGTAATAGTAAGCAACAAACATGAGCTTGGCCAGACTTGAGGAGACAGCAGAGAACAGAAGAGCCTGACATGCTATGGTCCAATGGATCACAGAGAATCAGATGTGATTAAACAACAACAACGATCCCTTCTAGTTCTCACTCCTATGACAATGCCTTCTAGTTAATCATAATAATTGGTAATAACAAATCTCATAACACTTGATGAGTATATACTACTTTATACATTTCATTTGAGCCTCACAACAACCCGATAAGGTAGATATTGCAGTTTTTAGTATTAGACCCATTTTATAGATGGAGAACTAAAGAGATGTTAAGTGATTTATTTAAGGTCACACAACTCAAAAGTAGCTAAGACAGGCTCTGAATTCAGGTATACCAAACTTCAGCTCTAGCACCCTATCTATTAAGCTATGCTTCCTATTGAGTTCTTACTCCACATCCAAGCAAAGCAAATCCAATGCCTCTTACACATGATAACCCTTAACATAATACTACTGTCATGTCTGCCACTCTAAGTCTTCTTTTCTCTGGGCTAAAGACCACCCAGCCCCATTCAATGAATCCTTACTTAGCTTGCTTTCAAAGTCTCCTTCATTCCCTTCCTCTTCTTGATGTGGCCTAGTTTGTCTATTTATTTTAAAATTTTCTGATCACTTATTCCCAAGCTTCCCATCATTTCTCCCTTAGCAATCAAGTCTATAATAGCAGTTTCCCTTTGTTATTTATGTTGCCCTTTTGAAAGATCAAATTAGCATTAAAGCAATTCAAGAATTTCTCAGTTGTGGGGGCAAAATCAAGATGGCAGCATAGAAGCAGAAGAACTCCACAGCTCCCCCCACAACCACCTCAAATACCTATAAAATATGACTCTAAACCAGTGGTTCTCAACCTTCCTAATGCTGCGACCCTTTAATAGTCCTATGTGGGCAGACCCTCCTGGACAGAGGAGGTTCCTAAGACCATCAGATGGTCTTAGGCCACCCCTGTGACCCCTGTGAAAGGGTCATTTGACCCCAAAGGTGTCATGACCCACAGGTTGAGAACCATTGCTTTAAACAAATTTTAGAGCTCCAAAAACCACAAAATTACAGAAAAATATATCTCCTGCTGAGGGCAGCCTGGCAGGTAGACAGGAAGGGCTTGTTGCAGAGCACTGGGAGCTGAAACCAGTCAGGCCTGAAACCTCAGCTTAGCCCCAGGGTGGTCAGGACAAGCCATGGCTGGAGCTTTCAGGAGAGCAGATCACTGGCAGTTATGGCAGTTTCCAGAATTATCAACCCATAAGAAACAAGGACAAAGTAAAAAGTCAGTGGAACTCAGCTAAATTTGGGGAACAGGAACGGGTCTGGCCAACTGCCCCCAGGGCAAGAAGCGCCATGGCTGCTTCAGAGCTCATGGCCTGTAGATTGCAGGAGGTCCAAGAGATCATTCAGAGGCTAAGTGCTCTTGCATTAACCTGCCTGGACCAGGATCATGGTCTTGGGTGGTGGTCCTGAGGTGTGTGACCAGTGAGCCAAAGCTGGTAGGGGCTGCAGAGATGGCGGCCTCCTAATAGCTCTAGCAGCTGCAAAAATCCCAGCAATTTGGGACAAAGCTCTCCCCCTGGGGAAGCAGAGATCTACTATGGCTCAAAAATCAAGTTAATTGACTGGCAACATGAGCAGTCAAAGGAAGCAAGCCAAGGTGAGCAAGCCAACTTTAGATTCCTTTTTTGGGGAGAAAAAAGATCAAAACATGGAACGGGAGGAAGACAACACAGTCAGAACTCCTGCACAAGAAAGCTTCCAAGAAAAATGTAAACTGGTTATAATCCATAGAGGAGCTTAAGAAGGATTTTGAAAACCAAATAAGAGAAGTGGAAGAAAAATTGGGAAGAGAAATGAGAATGATGCAAGAAAATCATGAAAAGGGGCGGCTAGGTGGCATAGTGTATAGAGCACCGGCCCTGGAGTCAGGAGTACCTGAGTTCAAATCTGGCCTCAGACACTTAACACAAAAAACTAGCCGTGTGACCTTGGGCAAGTCACTTAACCCCAACTGCCCTCCAAAAAAAAAAAGCAAAAAAAAAATCATGAAAAGAGAGTCAACAACATGACTGAAGAAAATAACACCTTAAAAAATAGATTAACTCAAATGGCAAAAGAGGTCCAAAAAGCTAATCAGGAGAAGAATGCCTTAAAAAGTTAAATTTGCCAGATGGAAAAAGAATCTCAAAAGTTCACTGAAGAGAATAATTCCTTCAGA
>JAQQSW010024757.1:0-10028 GCA_028646575.1 Pseudocheirus occidentalis | reverse complement strand
GAGTGTCTCAGCCAATGGCATTCTTCCAAGTCAACAGGGAAATTCACACCTTTTCACCAATGGACAGAGTTCTATACTTAACACTAGGTTACTAGGATCTACTTAACATCTGATCAAACAAATTAATTACCATTACATATGCCTATTTTTCTGGGTGAAGAAACTTAAACTCAGAAAATGTAAAAAGGTAAGTGGCAGAGTCAAGGACTTGAACCTGGCCAGATGTTCCAGATATACTACTCTAGGAGGGTTAGTCCAGTACCCTTTTCTACTATACCACCCAGCAAATTGAATAATTTGTCCTTTGAATAATAGAGTATTAAGTATACAGGCAAAATTTGCAAAAATATGTTGTATCTTTAAAAGCTCAACAAATTAGGGACCAAAAAAGCCAATGATTTTAGAAAAAGTTTTCTGTAAATCATCTTTTTTGAGGCCAGATTAGGCTTAATGCTAGGAATCTAGGTTAATGTAGATTGCTCATTACCGTAGACCAAGACACAATTTTGAAAAATTGAGAAAAGTAGGTAGACCAAAGGAGCAAATAGGAGATGGTGCAAAAATAACTAATTTTTACACATTTTTAGGTACATAGAACACTAACCTTAAAGTAACACCATAAGGTAGTCAATGCAAATATTGTTTTTAGATGAAGATAATGAAGCCCACAGAGATTTAGTGATGTGCCCACAAATATATAACTGCATGGCATAATGGACAGAGTGCTGGATTTGGAGTCAGGAAGACCTAGATTTTCACATTTCCTCTGCGTGACCATTAGCAAGTCACTCAACCGCTTAATGTCTCAATTTCCTCATCTGCAAGATGAGGATATTACCTTTAGTACCTACCTCATGGGATAGTTTTCAGACTCATACAAATGGCATACATCAAGTACCTTCTAAACCTTAAAATGCTATAAGGAATGTCACTTACATACATTACATTACACTTGCATAAGCATCGGTCACTTTCTATGAAATGTGCGCCATACCTTTTAATAGCCATTGACCAGTGGGACCAATAATAGGTATCATTTTGCCCCCAAAAGTTTTTTACACATCATTATATTTATTAGATTAGATTAGATTATAGATTAGATTAATCATATTTATCATATTATATATATTTATTTACAGCTTTCCCTTAGCCAGTCCCCACCTACTTGTTCCCACATACTTGCCCTTTCTCTACCTCTATAGAGAACATGAGAGAGGGTAACAGTCAGGCAAGTCACATAGCAAATAGAGAAAACAGTAGAGAGTAATAAAATGGTAGCAGCCCATTTGTCTATGTACTTCTTTCCTGCCCACCTGTCTCCTGTCATTGGACCCCAGGAGTAGAAGCAAGGAGATTTGGAGACAGAATTGCCAGGATCAATCTGGACTGTCAAAACATGTCTTTAGTGCCTCTTGTCATTGGGTTAGAACACAGTACTCCCAAGGTCAAAGGCTCAATCTTAGTCCATTCTAATTAAGTTCACTCTGTTCCATTTCCATAAATAGCATCTTTAACTGTGACCAGCCAGTCCTTAAATGTGTGTTCTTGGTCACCAGGGAACTGGGTGTGAATGACTCATTGAACGCATACCACCACCACCACTTTTTAATTCAAAGTATATGCCTTACGAATAGACTATGTCTTTGTTCACAACCCAGAGTATCCGAGGTCCCAGTCGTGGTTTCTTTTGTCTAATTTTGAGAGAAAGTAAAAAGGTCACTGTCAGATTGGCTAGGTTCCTAACCACCCCTCACTGACGTCCTCGAGTAAAGTGATTCATTAAAGACAAATGTTGTGTTGGCGGCAGCCTTGCTTCAGTGGAGGACACAAGTTCTGTGTATTGTTCCAAAGTTTGTTTTAGAAACTATGCCATGTAAATATTTATTTGACCATTTTGAACACTGTGACACCATAGCCATCCCTCAGCGAGGAATCCTGGGATGATAATCTCCTCATTCTGCTCAGTTAAGGAAGGGCCTGAGGAGCTCAGCTGTGCCCCTTTGAAATTCACTGTCAGATCAGGATTTCTGACAGATGGAATAAGGCCAGCAGCTAATGGAGCCAAAAAACCCTAATCTAGGAGAGAGGGAAATTTCCTTTGGCCTTATGAATCTCTCTTTTGAAGCAGAAATAAAGGTAAAAGTAAATGAAAAATAATAAAAGTCACTTAAGCCTTATCTAAATCTTTTCTACTTTGGCATTTATCTAAGTTAAACAGCTAAATGAGACTTCTAGTCACCAGTCACTTATAAATATTATCCTCTACAGGGTTAAGGATGAGCCCAGAAAAATAAAGATCCCACAGAAAAGTATCCCCTCCATTCTCTTCTCCCTTTTACCCCTCCCTACCTACCTCTTCTATTTCTTTGGATTTAGGTAATCATTTTTAAAATATGATTTGCCATTTCTTTGTGTCATCTGAGGATATATTTTTCAAGCTTTTTCACTTTCTCTCCCTTCTTTTTTGAAAAAAGTTGCCACTACTGCTGATTTTTTAAAGTGATATCCAAGCTACAGTCATATGCCAACCCCCTCTTCCCCGACTCGTGATGTAAGCCACAGTTTAAAAAAAATAATAATCTTTGAAGATGAGTCTTCACGTAACATGTGAAGGAACTGCTGATGCCTGAGTATCACAGACAAACAGCTATGCAGAGAAGAAGGATCATGGGACTGACTCAGAGTGACTAAAATCTTCCATCTCAATGAGCAGGTGAATGAGAGGAGTAGATGCATTGAAGGTGCCAGGGACAGAGACAGGGCAGAGGATGGGTTGTTATGGTAGGAGGATGGAAGACTTTCAGGAGACCAGGTTGTAGTGGTAGGAAGGGGGTTGGGAGGAGGTGTGACAGTGACCTCTAAACCATGTCTATTCCTCATGCTTCTTGTGCTGCAGTGGTGTGTTTTTCTCCCCAGTTGAAGACATTGAATCCTGCATTTTGATGTTAATTCCTGTTACTGCCAACAATTACTGCATCTTCTTATTTAACTTATGTCTTCTTTCCAAGCGAGAATATCCAGGTTTCGGTTGGATCTATTTTAAGGTGAATTAATTAACCAGCCTAATAATACATTCAAATGTTTCTTTTTTGTTATTATTAATTTTACTGTAAAATAGTTACAGAGAATATGGCACAGGATCCTTAGTAAACCACCTTGTCTCTTGGATTTGTTTCCTCTTTTTTTTTTTAAAATTCATTCCTGGGCTAGGGGAACCTGCCTCCAGATTACAGGATAAGTTTAATTGACATCGGTCTTGTGATTGAATACCTGATGGGAGGAGCTTATCGCTGCAACTATACTCGAAAACGGTTCCGGACTCTCTACCACAATCTGTTTGGACCCAAGAGGGTGAGGAGATTAATTCTGTTCTGTTCTGTATGTAATGTGATTGAGACCCTGTCCCTATCAACCAAGACGTAGAGGATTTCTCTTCCCTTGATCTCAGTGACCAGGTTGAAAGGGAGCAGTTCTCTCTCTCCTGAACGCCTTGACCACTAACTCAAAGAAAAACAGTAAATACTTCCAAATCAGATTTTCATTGTGGGACAAATTAGTACCCAACTGCAAGCCTACAGGAAATGGGTTAAAGAACAATAGTCAAGACGTACACACCAGTCACAAATTTCAAAATCAATTTACCTGTCTTGCTGCTAGTTGAAGAAAGGGGATTGTTATAGGAGCCGAGCATGTGTGAGTATGCCTGTAACTCTGAAAATGAATGTGAGCTGGTCAGACTGTTGAAGTGCCAAGAGTATATTTATATTTCATAAGCTAACAGAAATAAGGAGGTTATTATGGATGTTGGGGACCTCACCATTTATTAAAATTCTATTCAAGGGCACACTAAATCATTTTGGGATGCTTAGAGTGTGTGACAGGTACCCACGGAAGCTGGCTTCAAATTTTGTTTCTCCTACTATCAAATTCTATTCAAGATATGTAGTTCTTGCTATTTTAACCAGAAGTATACCCATACCCTTCCAAGTAGAAATATTGGGAAAGGTATCAAATTTTATGCCAAACGTTCAACATGAGTTTTAACTCCAACTCTGCCACTAATGAATGGGTTGTGTGACTTTGGACAAGTTATTTAACCTCTTCGGCCCCAGTTTTCTCATTTACACCACAAGAATTTGGACCATATGACTAAAGTCCCTCCAAACTCCAAAATCCTATGATGTTGTTCAATTGTTTCAGGCATGTCTGACTCTGATAACTCCATTTAGGGTTTTCTTGTCAAAGATACTGGAGAGGTTTGCCATTTCCTTCTCTAGCTCATTTTACAGATCAGGAAACTGAGGCAAACAGGGCAAAGTGACTTGCCCAGGGTCAAATAAGGTAGATTCATCTTCCTGATTCCAGGCCCAGCACTCTTATTAACTTCACCACCTAGCTGCCCCAAATCCTATGATCCTCATGTAAAAGGGTACCACTGTGCATTATGTGAGTTCATGCACTTCCGTCCCTCTGTCATGATGTGGCAGCCTTGGCTGACTGTACATTCTTATAGATCAAGAAAAGAATATCTATGTCTATTTGGCATGCAGATATTCCAATGAAAAATGAAATATGCAATCAAGTATCTAGATTTCAATGTAAATACAACAACCTCTGGAAAAATCAGGAATGTAGTTAATACTCCTGACGAAGACCAGAATATGGAAGCTAATTATTTAGCTGGTTTTTGTCTGGCTCTAGTTTCATTTACTTGCCAATCAAAGAGGATCTTAGATTGAAGTCAGCCTCATCATTCTAGCTTTCCACAGAGCTCCTGTGTATTTATTTTTATATCAGAGTCCCCAAAATGGATTTTAGCAACACAGTCTCATAAGTATTTTTGCGGAAGTTATAAAGAATTTTTTAATCCAAAATCAGATAATCAGCAAAGGTAAACCAAAGAATTGACTTAATCTTAGGCTGAAGAGTTTTGCTGGCTTTTGTTTTTGTTGCTTTGTTTATTATTATGATTTTGTATTTTAGCTCTCTGGTCATGTGCGATCCTGATTAAAAATCTAAGATCCCAAACAATTAATTTGAGTCACATTATTTGTGACTCACAGATTGTGAGCCTGCCTTCCCAAAACCCATTCCAGTGCCTCTGCTCAAAGAAAATAGCAGACAGAAGTCACAGGAACCATGTAGAAAACTATCAAGATGAGACTGTTCCCAAGGCTCCCTTAGATGGGTATGCAAATGACCTAGAAGGCAAAACAAAAGCAAGGAAAGGTTCCATATTCCTGCCTTTATTTTGTCTATCTGCTTTCTATTATCTTTATCAGACTTCCAGATATATGGACTTTCTCAGATTATAGAAATACCTGAAGAGTTGGGCTCTCTATTTTATTGCTCATATAAACATTTGAGGGGCGGCTAGGTGGTGCAGTGCATAGAGCACCGGCCCTGGAGTCAGGAGTACCTGAGTTCAAATCCGGCCTCAGACACCTAACACAAAAAACTAGCTGTGTGACCTTGGGCAAGTCACTTAACCCCAACTGCCCTCCAAAAAAAAAACATTTGGTGACTATTAATAGTATAAAAATTAAGTAGTAGGAGTAAAAGACATTATGACATGGAAATCATAAATCTATCGACTATCTTTGGAGAGGAAATGAAGTAATATTCAAGTTCCCATCACACCCATTTTCTGAGCTTCACAGACATCTTCCATAGCTTTACTTCTGGTAGAATCTTTACAAATATATCATTATATTCTCTAATAATTCTTTATTGAGTGACATAGGACTATGACATATGGCCATATATTAATTATTATAAGATTTTTTTCATTATTTCTATTAAGAAATGTAAAATATTTTTAACTCTTTCTTTTGACAGCCTAAAGCCCTGAAACTTCTAGGAATGGAGGTAAGTATTTAAAATATTAATACCTAGAATGGTAATGATGATAAATAGCATTTAGATAATGCTTTATGGTTTCCAAGGCACTTTATTATTAAGCATTATATATATATATATATATGTGTGTGTGTGTGTGTGTGTATGTGTATATATGTATATATGTATGTGTATATATAAAAATATAAATGTGTATACATATATGTACACACACATACACATACACACACACACACACACACACATATATATATATAAATTAAACCTTATGAGGCAAGTGTGATTATTTTCCCCATTTTAAGGATGGGAGAAACAGACACATACCTTAAGCCTAGGATCACAGTTAGTAAGTATTTAAAGTGGGATTAGAACTATACTCCATCACCGTACCACAACAACAATAATTGGGGCAACAACATTAACAGATGATCATTGGCTGGAGAAACAGAAGTGACGCTTTCATGAAGGTGTCCTGTAGACAACCTAGCCAGAAGGAAACGCATTAGAAGCTCCAGAAATATCACAAACCCAACAGAGAGGCACAGTATCCATCAATCACTCGGCAGGCATTTATTAAACACTTACTTGAGGAATTTCAGCTATCTAGACATCTGCTAGGGTCCTCTCTATATGGAAAGCAGAATAATTGTAGGATATATATGGACAGATATATAGATGATATGAATAAAATACAGATACTTATATTTATCTCCTTTCATCTCCAGCCTTGATCTGCTAAAGCCTTGAAACTTCTAGCCAATGATTATTGCAATCAGTTTAATATAAAAAAGGGAAATAGTATCAACTCACAGAGTTGTTTTGAGGGCCAAATAAAATAATATATGTAAGGTGCTTTACAAATCTTAACGCACAATATACATGCAGCTACTGTTGTTGTTGTTACATCAGAACAAGGGTAGGAAGCAAGCGAGGGAAATGAAGGAGACTGATGAACGAGGAGCAACCTGTCAACAGCCCCTAGGGAGCATGGTGGAGAGAGAAGGCTGGAGTTGGAACCAGGAAGAGTTGAGTTCAAATCCTGACTCAGACACGCACAACTTACATGCTACCCACAGTGACACGGGGCACAGGAGGATAATAATAGCGTCTATTTCACAAGGTTACCAACGAGTTACCATATATAAAGTGCTTTACAAACTTAAAAGCAAATGCTAGATATTATTAATGAAGAAAGAATGACAGTGGGGGTGGCTGGGTGGTGCAGTGAATAGAGCACCGGCCCTCCCTCAGACACTTAACACTTATTAGCAGTGTGGCCTTGGACAAGTCACTTAACCCCAATTACCCTACCTTCCCCCCTCCAAAAAAGCTAAAAAAAAAAAATGACAAGAACCTTAGGAAGAAGTGACTGCTCCATCTTGGAGTTCCCAGCATATAAGAAGCTGCCATAGTTTGACACATTCCCTAGAGAGGAGATTCAAAAGTTTTTTGATGTTTTGTTTTGTTTTTAAGTCTAGGTAAATGTCCAAGGAGTAAAATGCTCTAGGGAAAAGTTCACCCAAAGGGGCCTTGGGAGGTCTCAGCAATGAAATGCTGACATTGCAGCATAAATTATTCCAATAAAGAAGAAAAAGAGAGGGCTAGGGTTGTTCGGTTTTTTTGGGGGGGGGGATTTGTTTTTTTTACAATCAGGGTTAAGTGACTTGCCCAGGGTCACACCAACTATGAAGTGTCTGAGGCCTGATTTTAACTCAGGTCCTCCTGACCCCAGGATCAGTGCTATAACCACCATACCACCATACCACCTAGTCCCACCCCTTACCCCCCCCCCCTCCAAAGAGAGTTTTCTAAAGAGATTGAAGTTCATATCCTGAGAAAACAGACCAAATTTGATTTTTAAAAGGTAAGAGGCAGTACCTGAGGATGGATAGAATGGCAAGTTTCTGGAATATCCAAGGTGAGAGAGTGAGCTGAAATTAGTGCTGAATGAATGCTAGCCACAATTTTGATAAAGGTGGGGGGGGCGGGGAGAAGGATTTTTAGCAATATTGGGTGTGAAATGAAGGTATAAGACTACTGCCCCCAAGTGGATAATTACGAGAACACAGAACTACTTAACTTGCCTGGTTTTCTCTGCCAAGTAGAATGATCTTGGTTCCAACTCAGAATAAAAATGGCTAATGTGGAATCAAAACCAAAGATAATTAAGGAGTTGATAAGAAAGCACCTATTTGCCTTCAGTGAATTCAGTGGTTCTCCTGTGTTCTTTAGCATTTTTATCAGGGATTTGATGAAGGAACAGATTTTATGTTTATCAAATTTACAGCCAGTCCAAAGTTAGGAGAAAGGACTACCATGTTGGCTAATAAAGACAGGATCCAAAAATATCTCAGCAGTCTAAAATGTTCATCTGAATTTAACTGGCTGAAACTTAATAGGGATACATGTAAAGACAGAAACCTAAGTTCAAAAAATTAACTATACAAGTAGGTAAACTCTAGTGGAAACGGAACAGGTCAAAAATCCACATGGGAAAGATTCAGGTATGTCCATGAACTGAAAGTTCAATATGAATCAATAATAACTAACATTAAAGTCAAATGAGTGAAAGTACATAGACTACATCCATAGAAGCGTTGTGTTCAGACCTAGGAAAAATGATAGTCCTGCTGTATTCTAGCATCATCAGAGTATTGTTTTAGTTCTGGGCATCACGTTTTAGGGAGAACATCAGCTAAATGGAGCAGCTCCAAAGGAGGGTAACCAGGACACTTAAGACCTTGTGAGCACTGATTGAAAGCACTAAAAGTGTTTATCCTAGAAAAGAGAAGACAAGAGGCACATGATCACAGTACTCAAATACTTAAATGGTTGACATATGAAAGAAGGATTAGGCTTGTTCTGTTTGTCCCCTAAGGAGCAGTACATGGCATTTGTAGAGGCAGACTGAAGGTTTCTGTAAGGAAAGACTTTCTCATCATGGTTGCTGACTAAAAGTAGAAAGGGAGAGTATGAGTTCATATCACTGGAGGTTTTCAGGTATCTGCTAGAAAAATCCCTCTTCAAAGATGTTGCAGAGCAGAAGTGACAAACTTGCACCAGCAAAACTCCCAAATAGAAACCAACCAGATTAAAATATAATTGGGAAATAATGAACAAATTTTTAAAAAGTAACACAACACAGATAATGTTAATTTGTGGTTTTCTAAGAAGTCAATATGAGACCAGTAAGGAGCCGTTTCTATTTGAGTTTGACACCACAGTTGTAGAGGGCATGCTTATGGAAGTCTGCATTGGTCCAGATGACTTCCATGGTTTCTTCTAATTCTTGGATTCTGTGATATATAAACTCCAGTAAGTGAAATAGCCTTGGAGACACTCGGAAAAAAGTACAAGATCCAAAGCCAAATATATTTCAGATATGCATCTAGTAGTTATTTCATTTCCCCCTATTTGTTCATAAGGACATTTGAATATAAGTAAGACAAAGAATGGTTTCTATGTATTTTAATTGAAAGGATATAGCTGTACACATATATTATAAATAATTACTGCTGAAAAACAACAGAAAAGTAGAATCTTTAAAAAGAAAGATCTCATTGTAATTTAATCTTATATAAATTATATAAAATAAAAATGTAAGACAATAATAAGTTTAATACAGATACTTGGAATTGGAAAGAATCTTGGGATTAAAAATAATTCAGTGTGGGGTTTTTCTATTCAGTAAGGACACAGCTTATTCCTATTCAATCAAGCATATTACATGGAGGTATTAATTTACTAATTAAAATATGCTTAACTAGTATGTTTAGGTTGGTAGTGCTCTATAAGTGAAAGAAAGAGAGTTTGCGGCTAGGTGGTATAGTGAAGAGAGTACCAACCCTGGAGTCAGGAAGACCTGAGTTCAAATGTGGCCTCAGACACTTGACACAAAAACTTTGTGAGACTTTGGGCAAGTCACTTAACCCCATTGCCCTCTAAAAATAAAAAAAGAGAGAGAGTTAAGGAGGTTGTTGTATTTGTCCTTCTTTTTAAAAATTATTGTAAGGGAGAAGGAAATCCAGATGATGTAAAAACAAAGGATATCAATAAAAATCTATTTTTAAAAAGGAACATTATGGTTAGAACAGCACTAGGGGATTGTTCTACTGTCAAATTGTGAACCAAGTCATGGTTTCTTTCTTTTCTTCACTTATTTGCTAAAA
>JAQQSW010024756.1:0-10028 GCA_028646575.1 Pseudocheirus occidentalis | reverse complement strand
AATGAGAGGAGACAGGGAGAGACAAAATGGGGTTAATCATCCCATAAAAAAGAGGCAGGGGATAACTTACAACTTTACTTTCATTTACTCTCATTGAATTTGGCTTAGGGAAGGAATGACATAAACTCTAAACTGAGTATCTTGCCACACAGGAGAATAGGGGGGATGGGGATGAGACCGGGGCAATGGAGGGAAGGGTGGGGTGGGGGGAGTGTTGCAGGAAGCACACACCTCAGTAACGGGACAGGGACAAGGTAGAGAACAAAACAAGGGGGGAGGGTGCAGGATAGGAAGGAGGGACATACAATCATCCTCTCACAATTTGCCCACCATGGAGATGTCCTGTGTAATTACACATGTACAGCCTGTATTGAATTGCTGCTTCATCCAGTGGGAGTGGGTGACAGGGGAGGAATTGCAAGAATCTAGAATTTAAAGCTATACAATCAAATGCAACTGGGAAACAATACATAGAGGGAACGGGACAGGGAGACCTTCCCTGCCCTACTAGAAAGCTAGAGGGGCATTGGAGGAGGACATAAAACGGAACAGATTGTGGGAGGGGCTTTACAGTGGGATCAATGTTTTGGGCTGGGAGGTAGGGGAAATAAGGGGAGAAAATGTGTAACTCAAAATCTTGTGGAAATGAATGCTGTAACCAATAAAATAAATTAAAATAAAAAAAGAGAATCATCTAAGTTGATGGCGGGGTGGCATCCCAATCTGGCTCCTCAAAACCAGAGAACTTCAAGAATTTTTTCCAGAACCAAGAGGCCCACGTAAAGTTGTCATTAAATGACCATATACCATGAGATTTCCACATCCTACACCAAAGGTCTTCCTTTAATCTAGCTGCCTATGAACTTTCCTATGTGACATTCTAAAGCCAGAACTCAAATACTTTTCCAAGCAAAACATGGAAGCTGGTACCAGACCTGTGGCTCAGAGGAGTGAATGGCACTCAGAAACCTCAACCCATTGATGACTGGTTATAGGTCTGATGAAATCATTTCACTTTCAGCTAGTTACTACATGTTAGGAAGTTCCATTCAACACTACACAATGTGAATATATCACAAGAAGTAGAATGACTTATGGAAGGGTCCCTACCCACACTAAAAAGCACAGCGACACACTCTTCCATTTCAGGCATTGGAAGAGAGTCACCACTCCTCAACTATGTCTCTGTACCCCTAACCTGCAGGTGCAAATACTGAGTCACTGGGATTGATGTCATGCCATATTAAGCCTTGGTGAGAAGATATAAACAAGGCATTCTGGGCTCCTAAAGAATCCAAAGACTGAGTATGCTCTGGAGAAGGCTTCTATGTAATCTGCCCTTCTTCTTCACCTTCTGGCAAGGCCCTGTGAGGGAACAAACTCCCTGTCAATGGAGGAGTTCAAGCAGAGGTGTGGAAAGACCACTTAATGAACGAAGATTTTTCTTGGCTTTTGAAGCATGGGGAAGCAGAAAGTCCAGGGATCAATGGAAAAGGGTACAGAGAAACATAGGAGAAACTAGGAAGAGCTTTTAGCTGGGCCCTGGCTTCTAGAAAATAAGAGAATGGATTGGTAGGCCTTTAGAACAATCACAACAAAAATAATTATGCTGGATGAACAGCTATAAATGATTCAACGCCAGACAATTTGCAAATCACAAACGTAAAGGAATAGCATCTAATTTCCCCCCGTGCCTCGTATGTTTTCATTCACATCATTATGAAACAATGGACTTGCTATTAAAAATTCAACAAATTCAACCAGGATACAATGCTATATTAACATTAATAATGTGCTATATGGAAGAGACTGTGGCAGCTGCAGGGCAAACAGAAAAGAGGAAGTCATCCCTGCCTTCAGAGAGCGTCCACTCTGCAGGATGAAAGTAGCCACTGGAAAATAGGGAAACAGCTCCTTTGTATGATAAGATGGATGCAGCAGTTCCCTTAGAAGAGGCTTTCGATAACAAATAGAGAAATATGTAGGTGCATATACACATGCGTGTATATATACATTCATGTGGATATGTGCATATATTTGTGTATATGTATACATATGCATATATACATGTATACATATATACATACACACAGACACAGAGAAAGACAGAGAGGTAATAGATTAATCCAAGAATTGACAGAGGTGTGGGTAAAGGGTGAGATATGGTTAGACCTAGGCTTTAAGAAAATCACTTTGGCTGCTGACTGGAAGACAGAGAAAGAGAGAGACCAGTTTAATATGTTGTTCAGTCCCTTCAGTCATGTCTGACTCTTTGTGACCCCATCTGGGCTTTTCTTGGCAAAGATACTGGAGAGGTTTGCCATTTCCTTCTCCAGTTCATCTTGCAGATGAGGAAACTGTGGCAGACAGGGTTAAGTGACTTGCCCAGGGTCACACAGCTGGTGTCTGTGGCCAGAACTGAATTCAGGAAGATGAGTCTCTCTGACTCCAGGCCCAGCACTCTCTCCACTGTACCACCTCCCTTCTCTGGGTCTGTGGGACTTGTCCTTTTTTCTTCTGGTTTCTTGAGGAGGCTTTTCTTTAGCCTGGAAGCTCTGAGTTTGGGTTTTGGCATTTCTAAAGGTATTTAATTTGAGGATCTTTTCAAGAGGTGACCACTAACTTTCCCCTTGTCCTTAGCTGTTTATTCTTCTTTCCAAATTCTCTAATTTCCTTCTTTTTCTCTTATTTCGCCTCTTCCTTCTTTTTTTTTTCCCCATTGATTCTAGAAGCTCTCCTAGTCAATCCTTCCATCATTCTTGGTTTCTATTTGTAATCATTGAGTTCTTATCTTAATCTTCTGGCTTTTTATTTGGGGACTTTTCTTCAGCCCCAATTCTAATACTGGAACCTTGTACCAGAGCAGGCTGTGACATCCTGTACACACAAGAATGAGGTGGCTATGCCCAGGTCCTATTTCTCACCTGCAGGTCTAGGATGCAGCATTGTTTTACAGGTTAAGTACTTCATTTCTCGAATCTTTTGATGTAATAGGCACTTTTAGATATTTGAGAAGCAGGAGCCTGAAACAGAAGTAGGACAGTATACATTGGGCTAAGTTGGCCTGCAACCTCAAGGTCACCTGCGGCCCCTTAGGTCCTGAAGTAGGACCCTTGGGCTGAATCCAGACTTCGAAGAACAAATCCCCTTAAGGGGGAGTTTGATTTAGTCAAAGGGCCACACGTGAGGACCTAGAGGGTCACATGCGGCCTCGAGGTTGCAGGTTCCCCATCCCTGGAAGGTAAAAGGTCATAAATGCCATGGATTAAAGAGAATACATCCCAAGTAATTTTATTACTCTTTAGCAGAACCATTTCAGCCTAGTTTAGAGTTTAAGGACTTACTTATTTCAACATTTACCATGAATAGTCACTAATGATTCTGGAACTTAGAAGATGTAAAAGCATTAGTAACAAAGGCACTTTTAGATAAAACTTTAGTATGATAATACCTGATGGCATGGTGAATAGAACACAATGACTGGGATCAAGAAGATGAGAGTTCAAATTCTGCCTTAGACTCCAGTTGTGTGATCCTGGAGAAGTTGGTTAACCTCTGGCTGCTTCTTTCTTCATATAAAAATGGGGGTAATGATAATATATTAAATAATAAATAATACAATATAAATATAATAAATAACAAAATTGATAATGATAATAATAATATCTTCCCTCTTCTCCCAGAATAACTGTGAGGAAAAATAAGATTAATTTTGCAAAGGGCTTAGCAAATATTATATTATTTTATAAATGTTTTTGTTGTTGGTTAAGGTGGTAGTGGTTATGGTGACACTGGTGGTTTTTGTTATTGTTGGGAAAGGAAGGAAGGAATAAGCATTTATTAAATGCCTACTAGGTACCAGGCACTGTGCTAAGTGCTTTAAAAATATCGTTTCATTTGATCTTCACAACAACCCTAGGACGTGTTATGGGAATATGAAAATCTTCCCTGCCCCTTGGCCCTTTGCTTAAGTGGCTTGGGTGGCTCTGAGAATCTCCCCTGATTTCAAAATATACTCTGCCCCCTAATAGGCTGAATGTGGTCACATGGAGCCTGTGGCAGGAGGCTTGTTCTTCAGAAATGCCCACACCTTGTTACTTTGTAATTGGGCAGTGGGTCAAGGGGGCTGTGACATTCTCTGACTCAGGAGAAGGCTATATATACCCTGATGTGAGGTTCTGCTTTGGGGCTCACTTTGAAAAGAGTTGTATGATTTGGCCAGAGGAGACTCTGGGAAGCCATTGAGCCCCCTGGCTTTGAAAACCCCGATGTTGATGCTTCCCTCTCTGGTAACTGACTAGGTGTGGATGTGATGGTCAGATGGTTGGAAGCCAATATGCTGATCTGTGTCTTTGCTTGTAGCTTCTGCTTGTAACTTCTGTTTGCATTCTCTGAAGTTTCGGGTGCTGATTTTTCTCCCCTGAACTAGGTAAATGATATATGTTTGATTTATTAAATAAGATTATTAACCCTTTTTGAGTTGTTTTCCTTTAGAAAAGCAGATCTAAGAACTTGTGCTAGCAGCCATCCTGGGTATGCTAGGGTGCTTGCTGATACAGGAAGCAACTATTATGATACCCATTTTACAGTTCAGGAAACTGAGGCAGACAGCAGGTAAGCAACTTCCCCAGAGTTACATAGCTAGTAAGTGTCTGAGGCCATGCTTAAATCTTAGACTTCCTGACCATAGGGCTTCTGGAGAGTGGCTTGGGTTTCTCTGTCTTAGTTGAGTTGACCTGGAATCTATTATTTTTTTCTTCAAACTTTAGACACAAGTCTTTAGTACCAAAGCAATCTTTCAGCTCATCTTACTCTAGGTTATCATGGCCCCTTAATCATCCAAAACTTTCATATTGCAAAACTTGAAGTAGTAGAATCATTCATTTGCACACCAAAAATAGTTGCATGGTTATTAGTTTAACAATTAAATGCAATTTTTTCAATATTATTGAGTTATTAATGAAAACAATAAAGGGACCAATGAATTTACTGGTGTCAGGGGTCTTTCTCACCAATTCAGTGTGATACCTTCTTAGCCACTTACATTCTTGCGGGGGGAGTTTTTGCCCAGAGCAGTGGTGTCAAATCTAAATAGAAATAAGGGTCATTAAAGCATGCTTGAGAATCTCTGAAGGCCACATATTAATTTACTTTTAAAATTCACTCTTGTTATATTAGATCATTTTAGTCATGTCTGACTCTTCATGACCCTATTTGGGGTTTTCTTGGCAAAGACACTGCAGTGGTTTGTCATTTCCAGCTTATTTTACAGATAAGGAAACTGAGACAAACAGGATTAAATGACTTGCCCAGAGGCACATAGCTGTTTAAGTGTCTGAGGCTGGATTTGAATTCACAAAGATGAGCCTTCCTGACTGCAGCATCAGCACTCTAACCACTGAAATACCTAGCCATCCTAAAATGTAGTATCTTCTATATTTTGTAATATTTTTATTTATTTATTTTTTAAAATTCCAATTACATTGTCATCTGTTTCAGAAAATAAAAGTTCAGTGTCCATGCGTTTTGATACCTGTGGTCCAGAGGACTGACAGTTTAAGTGCCACCTAGGATCAAGGAACCAGTATAGGTTTGTCAAACGTAAGACTTGAATATAGGTTTTCTCATCACATCACATTACCTTGCATTGATAATGATGATAATAAGTATTATTATTCAGCCTTCTTCATATATTTGATTTTCTCTGATTCACTAGCTAGGCTAATTTACTTTAAGTTGGTTATGGATCTCATTTAGGACATTCTTATTGCATTCAGGAGGTTATCATCATCATCATCATCAGGCCAGGCATAAGAAATGGAGGCATGCACTTGCTAAGTCATTTGCTATTGTCATGGAGAATTTCCAACACATAGTACAAACAGAAAAGGGATTCCCAAGAGATGGTGAGGTCTTCTAGAAAGATTCTTCTGTTTATAGGTGACATTGTGCTGATCATATCGTCACCTGGAAAATTGCACAGTCTCCTAAATGTGATTCATAACCACTTCACAACTTAACCTTACTATCGGACCTGAAAAAAACCAAGTGCGTGGAAATGATTGGTTATCTATACTATGGTATGCAAAAGAATTGACCCATATGTATGTATATCTTATACAGATACTACGGTTAGACAATACATTATTCCCAGAATCAGTGAGGAGGAAAAGAGTGGGTTGGAATTCATTAGAGAAATTATACAATACTGACAGAAAATGCTAGCCTCATCTCAAAAAAGCACTATGAAGTCTCAATGAAGATTGAAGTATGTTATTTTCACTTTATTTGTTTGTTTTTTATGACCTTTCCCTTTTGTTCTGTTTCTTCTTTCACAGCATAACTAATGTGGAAATATGTTTTCATGATTGCATATGTATAACCTGTATCAGATTGCTTGCTGTTTTGGGAAGGGTGGAGGGAAGGAAAGAAAGGAAGGAGAAAAATTTGGAACTCAAAATCTTATAAAAATGACTGTTGAAAACTATCTTTAAATGTAATTGTGAAAAATAAAGTACTATTTAGCAAAAAAAAAACCCCAACAAATTGTACAGTACTTTTAATGGCTTCAACCTTTTTTCTCAAACAAAGGGTCATATTTTTAACATCAGTATTCTTTTGGTGATGTCATAGTTACAAGGCATAGAATAATATCATTATCTCAAAAGAATTAAAACTTCAGATCACCCTAAGGGAATGGTGAGATGAATGAAAGATTTTAATAGGCAGTAACACATAACCAACAAAGAATTGCACAGAAAAAAGTGATATAAATTATTACCTCAAAGAGATGCATGACCAGATAAGGAGATTATTAAGTCACGCAGAAACAATGAGGGATAATTGATGATCAATTAATATCCCTGAAATGTCAAACTACCTAGAAGATCATTAGACTATAAGGTCAATCCTTTGGATGATTTAAAAAAGGATATGAACAAAAGGTGAAAAGGACAGGGGACTTGGTAGGGCTACAATCAACCCCATTGTAGGGAGTAGTCATAGAAGTCAGTTCAAGGATCTTTTGGAGTACCAAGATAGTAAGTTATTGCTAGGATATCAGACAGATTTTATGAGAGGAGAAGGAAGGATTTGAGAATGAGATTTTCTGAAGATGGAGGAACTGCAAGCAGAAAAGCTAGGGATAGAAAAAAGTGGAGACAATTCAAGGAGGAATATAAGTAGAGGAGAAAAATAATAGATTAAATGACATTTGAAGACCTTTCCCATTCTAGGGATCTGTTACTAGGTGTCTAAAGCTACAGGCCAACAACATCTAATGCAAAGAAACTATAAATTATACCCACTAGGTTAGGTCTTTTTAAGCTCCTTCTCTTGTCTAGGTCTCCCCAGCAGTCTGACATCTTGAATATCAACTCATCTGTTCCAAGGAGTTAGTAAAAGACAATGACAGAGTGAAAACTTTGTTGGGAACAGATATCCCTTTGAAGGAAGTTTCTCAAGCTGATTATGATAATAATGTTGGTAAAAGTAGCCGAAAGTTTTGGATTAGTCATTGGCCACTGGATAATGGAGTTAATAAGAATATCCCATAAGCTGCTTCACTGAATCACTCATTTTCTCTGCTTTATATAGCAGTGCACCTCATCAAAGGGGAGGCCTAGAGATGCTATGGTCATGATCATGAAGTGACATCTGTTAAGCTGGGCAAGGACTCAACCAGTCATCTTTGAACACTGTGAGAATGAAATGAATCCTACACATCCCAATTAAGATGGGCAAAAAGCCTTTGGGAGAAGGGTTAGAGCTTGATATTTGGAGAAGGTGGAGAGATTTCATCTTCCTGGGTCCTGAAGATTTGTAGCACTCTTCAGTTGATTAAGGATTTTGCCCAATTTCATAGAAATAAAAACTATGTGAAAGTAGCCAAGTATAAAGCACATCTTATATTCTGTCTCGTTTTCTATTTCTATTTCACCAAAGTCAACATTTGCAGCAAAAATTAGCAATAAAGAACTGATATCCAAATATATGCAGAATTATACAAACATGTAAAAAAAAGAAACATATCCTAAAAGAGAAGTGGTCAAAATATATGAACCAGAAAATTTTCCAAGAAAAAAAACATTCAATTTATCAACAATCATATGAAGCAAAAGTTCTCTGAGTCATTAATGCTAAGAGAAATGTAAATTAACACAACTCTCAGGTTTTATCTTATATTCTCCAGGCTGGTAAAATCATAAAAGAAGAAAACAGTATTATGAGGACTATGGGAAGGCAGAAACTTTAATACACTGTTGGTGGAATTGTGGATTGGCCTAAATATTCTGAAAACTGATTTGGAATTATATTTTAAAAGCCAATAAACTATATATGCCCTTTGATCCAATAATGAACCTACCAGCCATATACCCCAAGAGGTCAAATACAGATACCCATAAATAGATTAGCACCATTTTGGGAAGTGGAGTAATAGCAAAGAGCTTGAAGGAAAGTAGGTGCCTGTTCGTTGGAAAGTGGTTGAACATAATATGGTATATGAATATAAAGGAATATTACTGTGTCACATGAGATGATGAACATGAAAAATTTAAAGAAACAGATAGACCTATACGAACCAAGGCAGAGCAAAGCAAGTCAAACTAGGACAGTTTATGTGACCTCTATTATGTACAGCAAACAACATTGATAAACTTCAGAACTTGGATTCATGCAGTGACTCATTGTGACTTCTGAAAATGGTAGCTAAGGATGTCTCCTGCCCCTCAGCCAGAGGAGATGGATGATGTATATGGAACAAGGAATACACTTTGGTTTTGTATGCTGTGATTATTTGTTACAAGGGAGAGTTCTATTGGGAGCAGCCGGCATTGGGAAGTGACAGTTATGTAACAATAAGAAAAGGACAACTATAAAACATTTTAAGAAAGAAAAGTTAAATGTTACTTTGGCAACCATGTGGAAGGCAGATTGGTGAGCTTAAAGATGAGAGGCATGAAGAACAATTAGAGAACAATAACAATCTGTTTAGATGACAATCCATTCCAAAGAATCAAAATTTCGTTTTGTTACCGGCAAAACAGAGCATGAAGTGACAGAAAGAGAAATTCCATTTAAAATAAATGCTGATAGTATAAAGACCTGGAAACCTACTTGCCAAGATATACCCAATCACTATATTACCATAATTATGAAATATTCTTTAAAAAAGAAAAAAATATCATCTATATAAAACCAAGAACCTGCACTATCTGTAATGGGGATAATAATAATAATGCCTTTCCAATAAGATGAGGAATAAAGAAATTATCACTATTACTATTCATTAACTATATCATGCTAGAAATGCTAGTTATAGAAATGAGAAGAAAAATAAATTGAAGGAATAATAAATAATAATAATAAGGATGCCTTTCCAATAAGATGGGGAGTAAAGCAAGGATGTTCATTATCACCATCACTATTCAGTAATTATACAGAACTAGAAATGCTACCTATAGCAATGACAAGAAAAAGAAATTGAAGGCATAAGCATAGGCAAAGAGGAAACAAAATTATCACTTTTTGCAGGTGATATAATGGTTTACTTAGAGAACCCTAGTGAGTCAACTAAAACACTTACAGAAAAAAAACATAAGCATAGTTACAGGATATAAAGCAAACCCCTCCACATCAAAATCATTCTACCATGAATCTAAGTCTGTGTAATACCAAGTAAAGGCAACTTCCAAGGTTCAGATTAACAGCATAGCAACCCCCATTTATTCAGCAAACATTCACAGAAAAGAGAAAGTCAAAATGCAAAATTATTCATACATTTCACAAGTTCTCAGTTCAATCCAGGTCAATCAAAGTCTCTTCTCAAATGGAGATCAGTTTCCAATCACAAATAAAGTACATTCACAAAAAAGGCCAAAGTTTTCCCACCCCTGGACTCAAAGTAATTACAATCCATTACCACCAAGCATTTTCTCAAAAGGGAGCAGGAGAGCACAAAAGACCATCCACCCTTAAGCCATAACAAGGCCAAGATAACATCTTAGCATTGAAAGGCCAGGGAAAGG
>JAQQSW010024755.1:0-10028 GCA_028646575.1 Pseudocheirus occidentalis | reverse complement strand
ATATATATATACTTACATTTGTATTCCCTTCACCTATCCTCATGCTAGGAAAAGTTTCATAAGTTACTATTATCATTTTTCCATATTGGCATGTAAATAATTCAAATTTGACAAGTTCCTGATTTCTTTCTTTCCCATGTTTACCTTCTAATGCTTCTTTTATTTGATTGTCAAATTTTCTGTTCAGTTCTGGTTTTTTCAGCAAGAATTCTTGAAAGTTCTCCACCTCACTGAATGACCATATTTTCCCCTGGAATAATGTGTTCAATGTTACTGGGTAGTTGATTCTTGGTTTTAATCCCAGCTCCCTTAATATTCGAAATATCGTATTCCAGGCCCCTCAGTCTCTCAGTGTAGAAGCTGCCAGATGCTGGGTTATCCTACTTGTGTTTCTACAGTATTCAAATTGTTTTCTATTGGAAGTCTACAATATTTTCTCCTTGATATGGGAATTTAAGAACCTGGCTAAAACATTACTAGGAGTTTTCTTTTTAGGATCTTTTTCAAGATGTGATTTGTGAAATCTTTCAAGTTCTATTTTACCCTCTGATTCTAAAACATCAGGGCAATTTTCCTTGAGAATTTCTTGAAGGATGCTTTCCAAGTTATTTTTTTGAACATGGCTTTCAGGTAGACCAATAATTTTTCAAAGTGTCCCTCCTGGATCTATTTTCCAGGTCAGTGGTTTTTTCAAGGAGATAGTTAACATTACCTTCTATTTTTTTCATTTGTTTGTATCTGTTTAATAGTATCTTGGTTTCTCATAAAGTCATTTGCTTCCCCTTGCTCTACTCTAATTCTGAAGGAATTATTCTCTTCAGAATGCTTTTGAGATTCTTTTTCCATCTGGCAAATTCAACTTTTAAGGCATTCTTTTCCTAATTGGCTTCCTGGGCCTCTTTTGCCATTTGAGTTAATTTGTTCTTTAAGGTGTTGTTTTCTTCAGTCAGGTTGTTTTTTCTCTTTTCATGATTTTCTTGCATCATTCTCATTTCCCAATTTTTCCTCCACTTCTTTTAATTGGTTTTCAAAGTCCTTTTTTAGCTGATCTATGGCTTGTAATCAATCTTCGTGTTTCTCTGAAGCATATGGTGTGGGAGGTCTGACTGTGTTGTCTCCCTACTGTTCCATGCTTTGATCCTTTTTGTCCCCTAAAAAGGATTCTAGAGTTTGATTGCTGTTCTTACTTTGTTTCCTTTCCCTTGTGTTGGCCACTCAATTGATTGCTTAATTTTTTAGCTCTGTGGAACGCTGCTTCCAGGGAGGAAAGCTCTGTCCCAAATTGCTGGGGTTTTCACAGCTGCCGGAGCTATTAGGGGGGTACTGCACCCCCCACCAGCTTTGGCTCACTGAGACCGCACCCCAGGACCACCACCCAAGGCCATGATGTGGATCCAGACTGCTCAATGCAAGAGTCCTTGGCCATGATCAATTGCCTTAGCCCCCCTGCTATCTGTAGGCCAGAAGCTCTGAAGCAGCCCAGGGGAGGTAGTTGCCACTTTCAGTCACTTCTGCCATTTCCCCACTACTTCCTTGCCCTGTGGGCAGTTTGGCTGCATACTTTTCTCCCCCAAATTAAGCCAAATTCCACTGACCTTTCTCTTAGCCTTATTTCTTCTGGCTTGAGAAATGTAGGAACTGCCCTAGCTGCCAGTGATCCCTTCTCCTGAGGAGTCCAGCTGCGGCTCCTCCTGACGACCCTGGGGCCAGGCCGTGGTTTCAGGTTCCACTGCTTTTGGCTCTGAGCCTCCTGTGATGAGCCCCACCTGCCAAGCTGCCTTCAGGGAGTGATGTGTTTCCTGTATTTTTATGAGTTTTGGAGACCTAAAATTCATTTAGAGTTGTATTTTATGGGTTTTTAAGGTGGCTGTGTGGGAGCTGTGAAACTTTTTGCTTCTGTGCCAACATCTTGGCTTTGCCACTACATTGTTCCAGTCTTACAGTAGAAAGAACATAGTAGTCAATCTAAGATTTAGCTTCTAATTTCAGCTTTTTGCTTACTATTCATGTGATTTTTGTCAATTGTTCATAGTCTCAGTTTTCTCATCTTTAAAGAAGGAAATAAAAATGCTGTCTGTACCCCTCCATTCCTTTTCCTTCTATTTTCCCTCTCTGTTACCCTTTTGTTTCTCTCCTCCTACCTTTGCCTTTCTCCTCTCATCTTCCTTTCACCCCAAACCATTTCACATCTCCTTTCACTTTCCCTCCACTGTGTTTCCAGGTATAATAGCCCATAGGTATCATGGCAATAATGTTAATCCAGAGAAGCTAAAACTCTAGAAGATGATTTGAGAAATTACTCTGACTCTCATTCATTTTGTTCAAATTTTAAAATGTGAAAGCACCCAAACACAGAAGTGATAATCACTGAAAAATATGGTAGAACCTTCTGAACCAAAATAAGACCTTTCAGCAATCTAGGTTATTAAATTCTTCTTCTCATAATAAGTCAGGTCTGCAGGGGTAAAATTAGTCAGTTGTGAGTTCACTTATTGGTCCATAAAGACAACAGAAATATTTTGAAATTTAAAACAACAAAAAAAGCAAAATGCGTTTAGGTGAGACAGAGTTTAAACACATTTCTCAGCTCAGACCAATTGTACCAGTAATGCAGTATTCACAATGCCTACAGTAACTATAAGTATGGTGATATGGTTATTAATCACAAAATGTAACAGGCTCTCTACATGAGAAATATAGTCAGAGCACTTATTCAGATACCAGAAGACTGAATCCCAAAACCAGAAAATCAAAGCCAACACAGTAGTTATGAAGTTGGCACATGTAGTTAAAGTAGTAAATATCCACATTCTCAAGTCTTCAAATCAGGACAGGTGACCTCAGGCACAGAACGTCCTCTCCTCACTCATGGCAACTGCTCAGCATCTAGCCAGCTTGCTTCCAGCAGCTTCGGCCCGTCCACAGTTCTCATCCCTGGCAGTCCTCAGCAAGAGTCCTAAGCAGAGATTCTGGATGACTCAAAGGAAAAGGAGTTTGCACCGCTGCCACTGCCACTGCTCCTGCCACTGCTTCCATTCATCAGCATGGATGGTAGCTTGGTTCCAGTGTTCTCTTGCTCCACCCTTTCCTGCTACGTCAGCAAGTTCAAGGGGCATGGAAGATCTTCAAATCTCAGTATCATTACACCAGTCTCAATATGTACAATCGTATCAAAACTTTCATATGAAATATTAATTTCTCATGAACTTTCAGAGAATGTGATAATTACTGAAAAGAGGTTTGTTGCTTTTTACATCCCTCCATAAACTTTTCACTTTCCAAAAGACACATTTCCTGCCACTTAAATACATTCATTAAAGGCACAAATTAGAACACAAGCTCCTAATATCTACATCAATTGATAGATAGATGAAACAGTGAGTGCCAAACCCTATTTCAGTTCTCTCTTTTTCTGCTCTCCACCATGTGTGCAGTCCCACCATGTTGTCGTATTTTGGTTACATAGGGGTTGTTTGCTTTTCCTTCCAGTAATTAGTTTTTGAAAGTTAATCCCATTAGGCATTTCCAACATTGAATCCTAAGGCTAATAAATTTTTGAATTTCAGAGCATGAATACATTGAAGAACAATTTGAAATAACACTTCCATAAAACTAATGGAGAAGAAAAGAATGATTACATTGGCTTACATATTTTAAGTTTTTACAAGACTAACTCAGGTAATGATTTTAAATTTTCATTTTTGCTTTAAGTGCTTGACCTTCAAGTACAAAAGGCTCAGAATAAAAGGTATTAAATATGTGAAGTTCTTATTTTTAAAAGTATTCACTAGTCCCATCTTCAAAACACCCCCTCCAACACACCCACACCCACACACACACACAAAAAAATACAGAGAACAATAAAGCATCCAATGGAGTTTTTTAAACTTAAAACATACTCTGTGAGTTTTAACAATCTAAAGAGAAAAAAAATATTTACAATAATGTATTGTGTTCAAAGTGTGAAAACAAAAGGTAATTCTATACATTTCCAGGCCCCACTGTGAACTCTGGGAAAACATATTAATTCACAGGTTCCATGTGTTGCATTATTCACTATTCAGAAACCTGAAAATGAACCCCAATCAGGACAAGAAGCCTGACTTTAGAAAAGCCTGGAGGACATATATGAACTCATACAAAGTGAAATGAGCAGAACCATTGTACATCAATATTATAAAGAGCTCATAATGGGCATTCAGGAGAGTGGATCACTGGCAGCTACGGCAGTTTCCAGATATATCAACCCATAAATGCCAAAGACAAAGTGAAAGATCAGTAGAACTTGGGTACATTTGTAGGGGGAGGATGGTGAAGTGTGTCTGGTCCTCTGCCCCCAGAGCCAGAAGTAGTGGAAGCAGCAGTCCTGTAGCAACCTCCACATGTCTACTTCAAAGCTACTAGCCTGCTGAGTGCAGGAGGGCCAACCAAACATTCACAGGCTAAATGCTCTTTCTTTAACCTGCCTGTATCAGGATCACAGTCTTGGTTAGTGGTCCTGAGGTGAGTGACCAGTGAGCCAAAGCTGGTGGGGGCTGTGGATATGGCCACCTCCTAACAGCTCCAGGAGCCGTGAAAATCCCAGCAGTTTGGGACAAAGCTCTGCCCTCTGGAAGCCGAGTTCTATAGCGACGAAGACCTCGAAAGTAAAGTTAATTGACTGGCAATATGAGCAGGCAAAGGAAGCAAAGCAAGCACAACAGTCCAACTTTAGATTCCTTTTTGGAGAACAAAAAAGATCAAAGCATGGAATAGGAGGAAGACAAGAGAGTCAGAACTCCCATACCAAAATCTTCCAAGAAACATATAAACTGGTTAAAGGCAATAGAGGAGCTTAAGAAGGATTTCAAAAGCCAAATAAGAGAAGAGGAGAAAAAATTGGGAAGAGAAATGAGAGTGAGAAAATAAAATCACAAAAAGAGAGTCAACAACCTGACTGAAGAAAATAACACCTTAAAAATAGACTAACTGAAATGGCAAAGGGGGCCCAAAAAGCCAAAGAGGAGAAGAATGCCTTAAAAAGCTGAATTTGCCAGATGGAAAAAGAATCTAAAAAGCTTACTGAAGAGAATAATTCCTTCAGAATTATAATGGGGCAAATGGAAGTGAATGATTTTATGACAAATCAAGATAGTATTAAACAGATCCAAACAAATGGAAAATAGAAGGCAATGTGAATTATCTCTTTGAAAAGAACCACTGACCTGGAAAATAGATCCAAGAGAGACAATTTAAAAATTATTGGACTAAATGAAATCTATGATAAAAAAAGAATTTAGAAATCATCCTTTAAGGAAAATTGCCCTGATGTTTTAGAACCAGAGGACAAAATAGAAACTGAAAGAATTCACTGATCAACTCTTGAAAAAGAAAACTAGGAATGTTATAACCAGGTTCTAGAGTTCCCAGATCAAGGAGAAAATATTACAAGCTTCCAATAAGAAATAATTTGAAAACTGTGAAAAGACAATAAGAATAACACGGGATCTAGCAGCTTCTACTTTAAGGGAATGGAAGGCCTGGAAATGATATTCTGGAGATCAGAGGAGCTAGGGTTAAAACCAAGAATCACCTATGCAGCAAAAGTGAGTATAATATTTCAGGGGAAAATATGGTCATTCAATGAGGTGGAGGACTTTTGAGCATTCTTGATGAAAAAAAACAGAGCTTAATTAAAAGTTTGATATTCAAATACAAGAAACATAAAAAGGTAAACATGGAAAAGAAATCATAAGGAACTTATGAAAGTTGAACTATTTATATATCTACATGGAAAAATGATAAGTGTAACTCATGAAACTTTTCTAGGTATAAGGAATGTTGAAAGGAATATAAATGTGTGTATATACACACATATATACATATGTATATGTATGTATGTATACCTACACATATATCTATGTAGGAGGGTGTGTATTCATATGAATAAATATGTGGGTGTGTGTATATATGTGTACAAGTATACATAGAGGATACAGGATCAATTGAATGAGAAGGAATGATATTTAAAAGGTGAAATTGAGAGGTGGGGGGAGATACATAATGAGAGGAGACAGGGAGAGACAGAATGGGGCTAATTATCTCATACAGAAGAGGCAAGGGATGACTGTTACAATGGAGGGGAAGAACAGAAAAGCAAAAGGGCATGGGTCAACCTTATTTTCATCGAATTTGACTAAGGAAGGGAATGACACACAGTCTAAATTGAGTATCTTGCCCTATAAGAGAGTAGGGTAGAAGGGGATGGGAGGGGAGATGATGAAGGGGGCATGCAGGTAGGGTGGGATGGCTGTTGGAAGCACACACTTTTGTAAAGGGACAGGGAAAAGGTACAGAATAGAACAAGTGGGTGGCAGCAAAGGAGGGAGGGAAATGTAGTCAGTGTTTCACAGTATGTCCATTGTGGAGATCTTCTACATAACTACACATGTATAGCCCGTATTGAATTGCTTGTTTTTCCTGTAGGGGTGGGTCATGAGGGAGGAAGGGAAAGAATCTAGAATTTGAAGTTTTATTACAAAGTGTTTAACGTATACACACACACACACGCACACACACACACGCACACACACACACATATATATATACATATATACACACTAACATATATATACTATATACTAATAATAATTACACATATAATTATTATTATTTGTATCATTGTT
This sequence comes from Pseudocheirus occidentalis, assembly GCA_028646575.1. Taxonomy (NCBI): domain Eukaryota; kingdom Metazoa; phylum Chordata; class Mammalia; order Diprotodontia; family Pseudocheiridae; genus Pseudocheirus; species Pseudocheirus occidentalis. Next base: position 3,363 of record JAQQSW010024755.1, on the reverse strand, counting down.
CTTATTTACATGCCACTGTGAAATAAGATAAACAGGCACTGGGGTTAGGAGATCTATCTTTCCCTACTGGAAAGTAAGAGGGGTAATGGGGAGGATATAGGAGAAAGCAGATTGGGGGTGTTATACAATTGTATTGATGTTTTGGGGTGGTGGGTAGGGAAAAAGAGTGGGAGAAAATTTGTAACTCAAAATCTTATGGAAATTTTTCATATAAACTAAAAATAAACAAAAAGTTAATTTTTTATAAAAAAGGAATCAAATTAGGCAAAGAAGAGACAAGCTATGATTCTTTGCATATGATATGATGATATGCTTTTAGAATCCTAGAGAATTAAGTTAAAAAACCATTTGAGATAATAAACAAATTTGTCAAGGTTGCACGATATAAAATAAACCCACATAAGTCCTTGGCATTCCTACATATCTCTACCAAAATCTAAAAGCAAGAGATAGAAAGACTAGTCCCATTTAAGATCACTGTAAACATTACCAAATATTTGGGAATCTACCTGCCAAAACAAACCCAGGGCTTATATGAACACAATTACAAAACACTTTTGACACAAATAAGTCAGATCTAATGAATTGGAAAAATATCAATTGCTCATGCCTGGGTTAAGATAATATAATACAAATGACAATTTTACCTAACTTAAATTACATAGTTAGTGCCATACCAATCAATCTACTAAAAAATACTTTGTAGAGATAGAAACAATAGAAGTCAAATTCATTTGGAAGAACAAATGTCCGGAATATCAAGGGAATTAATGAAAAGATATGCTAGGGAAGGTGGCCTAGACATACCAGATTTTAATCTATATTATAAAGCAGCAGTCATCAAAACTACTTGGTAGTGGCTGAGGAATAGAACAGTTCATCAATGGAACAGATTGAGTACATGAGACTCAGCAGTCAATAGCTATTGTAATCTAATGTTTGATAAACCACCAAACCCCAGTTTATGGGATAAGAACACACTATTTGACAAAAAACTGCTGGGAAAACTGGTATAAAGTATGGCAAAAACTGGGCATAAGCCAATATCAAACACTGTATACCAAAACCAAGTCTAAATGCATTTGTGATCTAGGTATAAAGTCTGATACTATAAGCAATATGGGAAAGCAAGGGATAGTTTACCTGTCAGATTTATGGAGAGGAGAAGACTTCATGAAGAGCAAGAGTTAAAGAGCAGCATAAAATGCAAAATGGATAATTTTGATTACATTAAATTGAAATCTTCTTTACAAATAAAGTCAATGTTACCAAGATCAAGAGGGAAGTGGAAAATTGTGAAAGAATTTTTACAACCAGTGTCTCTGATAAAGACCTCATTTCTAAAATATACAAGGAATTGTGTCAAATCTATAAGAATACAAGCCACTCCCTAATTGCTAAATTGTCAAAGGATATGAACAGACAGTTTTCAGAAGATGAAATTAATGATATCTATAAGCATATGAAAAAAATTTGTAAATAACTAGTGATTAGAGAAATGTGAATCAAAACAACTTTGAGATACCACATGTCAGTAGCCAGAATGGCTAAGAAGAAAAATTAAGAAAATGATAAATGCTGGAAAGGATGTGGAAAAATTGGAACACTAATTCATTGTTTGTGGAGGTGTGTATTGATCCAAGCATTCTGGAGAGCAATCTGGAACTATGTCCAATGTGCTATAAATAAGTGACCCAGCAATACCACTTCTAGGGTTATAGCCCAAAGAGATCAGAGAAGTCAGAGGAGGACACATAATACAAAAATATTTATAGCAGCTCTTTTTGTGGTGGAAAAGAATTGGAAATCAAGGGAATGCCCATCAATTAGGGAATAGCTGAACAAGTTGTGGTATATGACTGTAATGAAATATTACTGCAGTATAAGAAATTAGGAGCAGAGGGACTTCATAATACCCTGGAGAGACTTATATAAACTGATGCTGAGCGAGAAGAGCAGAACCAGGAGAAATTTGTACACAATCACAGACATAATGTATGTGTGATGACTAACTTCAATAGACTGTGTTCCTCTCAGCAATGTATGGTTATAAGACAACTCCAAAAGTCTCATGATAGAAAGAGATATCTGCATCCAGAGAAAGAGATGCAGAGTCTGAATGCAAATTGAAACAAACTAATTTCTGTGTTTCTTTCTCTTGTTTTGTTTTGTTTCCTCTTTCCCACTGATCACTCCATCAGTTGTAATCCTTCTTTACAACCTGACTAATGATTAATGTGGAGATATATGTAGATTGTATATTCAAGGGCGTGCTGCCATGATGGGGCAGGGAAGAGAGGGAGGGGGAAAAAATCTGGAACTCAAGGGACTGTGGAACTGAACATTGTAAAGCAAAATTTAATAATAAATAATTATGTATTTATTATAAATAATACAAATTATAATTAATAAATATAATAATGTACTTATATATTATAATAATACTAATAATTACATTATAATAATTAATTATAAAATGTATGTTTGATATATATGTATGATGTATGCTATATGATATGTTTAATAAATATAAAATATATAATTAATAATAATAAATGATAATAAAATAATAAACTAATTTAATTTTTAAAAAATAAAGTCTAGATATCATATCTAAAAATTATTAAGGAAAATTGGTCTAATATTATAGAACCAGATTATAAAATAGAAATTGAAAGAATCCACCAGTCCCCTTCTGAAAGATATGCCAAAATGAAAAATCTCAGGAATATTATGGCCAAATTCTAGAATTATCACGTCAAGAAGAAAATACTGTGAGCAGCCAAAAAGGAACAGTTCAAATATTGTTGAGCCAGAGCCAGGATAACAAGATTTAGTACCTTCTGCATTAAAGGATATGAGGTCTTGGAATATGATATTTTAGAGGGCAAAAGAACCCGGACCACAACCAAGATTGACTTACCCAGTAAAACTGAGTATAATCCTTCAGGGGGAAAATGGATATAATTGAGGACTTTTGAGCATTCCTTTTTTTATCATTAATTTTCCTTTTTTTATTTGTTTCTTTTTTTAATTTAGTTTTTTATTTGTTTTCTTGTTTACATTATTCATTTTCATTACATTTTTTGAATTACACATTTTCTCCCCGTCTTGCTCCTGTCCCAACCCCGTAACAGCAATCCCGCTGTAAAGCCCCTCCCTTGCTCTGCTCTCCTATTTTCTGGTAGGGCAGGAGGGGTCTCCCTATCCCAGCCCCTGCATATCTCAATTCCTAGTTGCAGGTATTGCAGAACTTTAAATTCTAGATTCTGTCTATTCCTCCCTTGTCACCCACCCCTACTAGAAGGACACTCAGATCAATACAGGCTATGGATGTGTGATTATACAGGACATCTTCATAGT
>JAQQSW010024754.1:0-10028 GCA_028646575.1 Pseudocheirus occidentalis | reverse complement strand
TTCCTTTTCCTCATGTTGGCCAGTCAATTAATTGGTTGGGTTTTTTTTTTTAGCTTTGTGAAACTCTGCTTCCAAATCTCTAGGTTTTTCCCAGCTGCCAGAGCTTTTAGGGGGGTGTTGGAAGCCTCCCCCCAGCTTTGGCTTGCTGAAAGCACTTCCCAGGACCACCACCTAAGACCACAATCTGGATCCAGGCCGCTCAATGCACGAGCACTTGGCCCTGATCAAGCAACTCAGCCCCCCTGCCAGATCTGTAGGCCAGGGGCTCTGAAGCAGTTCCTGCCCTTCTCCCACTGCTTCCTTGCCCTGGAGGTAGATTGGCTGAACTGCTTTTCCTCCCCCAAATTTAGCTTGAAAGCTTCACTTACTTTCACTGACCTCTAAGCCTGGCTTAGTAGATGTGAAGATTGCTTCAGGCACTTTAGATCTTCTCTGAAGTAGACTCACACTGTGGCTTGGGAGGCTCAGCTCCTCCCAGCCATCCTGGAGCCTGGCTGCATGGCAGTTTCAGGCTGGGCTGGTCTCAGATCCCAGCCTGCAGGCCTGTGGGATGAGCCCCTGCTGCTGAGTTGCATTTCTCTAATCCTTATTTTTCATACCTCGCCCCTGAAGATTTTTAAGCAAATACTCCAATCTGTTTTAGAAATAATGATTTTGCATTTGTGTGGAAGATAGAAAGGAGAGAGGAAAGTCTGGAAGCAGGAAGATGAATTCAGACATTATTGTAATAGTCTAGGCCAGTGGTGATCAATTTAAGGCCAATCCAGCCTGCTGTCTATATTTGTAAGGCCTGAGAGCTAAGAATTATTTTTACATTTTTAATTCAAGTTTTATTGTATTTTCAAAATGTAAAAGCCATACTTAGCTCTTGGTATGGGCAGTAGAGACACAAATTACAGGCTATAATTGCTACCTGACTTGCCCTTCAACCTAGATCAGAGGCATTAAGGTTCTCAACTAAGGTAGGGATTGTGTAAGGTAAAAGGAGAGAGATATATGAGATATAAAAGAACTGATGAGATTCAAAAACCAACTGAATAAAGAGGACTAAGGAAAAATGTCATTAACTCCATATACTCTTTTACCCAGGTATATCCATAAAAGAGAGCCTCAAAAAAGATCAAGAGAAAAAGGACTCAAATGCCAAAGAATGTTGATAGCAGCATTTTTTTTAATTTGAGCAAGGAACTACCAACTGGGAAGTGACTAAGCAAATTTTGTTATATGAATCTAAGGGAATATTATCAAGTCATAAGGCATAATTAACAACAAATTCAATAAATCTGGAGAAATTTCTATGAACTAGTGCAGAACAATATGAAATGAGCAGACCTAATTATAAATGACATATGAAGAAAGATGCTATCTGCATCCAGAGAAAGAACTGATAAATCAAAGCATGTATGAAATAATTATATAGATATAGAAATAGACATAGATAAAGATATACGTATTTGTGTCTAATAACAGCCATCTCTAGAGTGGGAGTGGGGGAAAAGAAAGAAAAAAAGGAATTTGCATGATAATTTTTGCATTTTTGAAAGGAATAGCAAGTTATATATAGTAGATTTGTAGTTTCATGTACAATCATCTTTTATTGTACTGTTATGGAAATATTTGTATTATTACATAAATTAAAAATAAAATAAGAAATGAGCATAATTGAGAGAATAACTTATATGGTGATACAATAATGAGAAACAAGACAATTTATGGAACTTTGATTGAAAAAGTGACTATTCACACGATGAATCATGTAACCCATCACTTTACTGAGAGGTGGTGAAGCAGAGAAGCAGAATGAGACATACATGTTCACAAATGCCCGATATATTGATTTATTTTGCTTGATTATGCTTATTTGTTAAAAAGGACATTTCTTTCAGATGGGAGGGAATAAACAGGTAGATTTTTTTAAAATGAAAGAACATGTTTAAAAAAAACATAGAAAAAGCAATGAAAATAATGACAAGCATCCTTCAGGAAATTAAATAATGAAACTATCTAGAAATCTTGAAATTAGAATGAAATATATAGTTCAATAGAATCTGTAAAATGCTGTCAGATAGGAGGATTAAGTTTAAATCACCAAAACTATAGTTTACCAACTTGCATCACTGTAACAAAAGAAAGAATCTTGCAAGCAACTAGCAGGAAGCCCTTCACATAGCAGAATAAAAAAATTCTGAATCATCCAAGACTATTTGTCAACCACAATATATTTAACAAAATTTTAGAATATAATGTTGGTAAAAAATGACAAATGTATGCTTTGTGCCTTAAGATTATATATCCTTCAATACTCAATCTAACCATGAATGAAAAGGAAAGATTTTCAGCAGAAAGATGAGATTGAATCATTCCTACTAAATAAATCATTCCTACTAAATAAAAAGAAGAAAACAGGACATCTGACATGCAGATACATTGAAACATAAAAAAACCCTTAGGAAAGGTAAACTAATCCATAAAGCATGAAAAGGCCAAGTACATAAATCAATGTTCATATGTTTGTGGAGGAGACAAGGTTATTGTATTTCAGAAGGCTCAGCTTGTCTGATGGTCATTAAAAGAATAAAGAAATAACATTTATGAGTAAAGTTCATGAGGGCAGGATCTGAAAATATTGTAAAAGGACTGGAGGAAAGTAGTAATGAATGGGTTGAAAGAAGATATTGATATTATCATGCACTTGAGAATTAGTGTATCTTAGAAACTGTGTTCTGGTCCCCTCATTTTCTATGGAGTGGGAAACTGATGCCCATATATAAATCATCTCTAGTGCAAATAGTAAATGAAGAGCCTGGATTTAACCTATATCTTTTCATTTCAATTTCAAGATTATTTCCACTGGACCACACAAAGTATCTTTTCTGAAATAATATTTCTGGGAATTTTCACTACAAGTGAAAAATCTTTCCAACAAAGAGTTACAGGAAAGATGGATCTGAAGCTATACTTTTGAATTACTGTTTCATAAACAGGATATCACATTGTTTGAATGAATGTCCTCGAAACAAAGAAGTAGAATAGTGGGGGCAGAAGAGAACATTTTCAATGATATTCTTTTCTGATCTTTTCAAAGGAAGTGGGGGGGGGTTGTCTGTGCACGTGTGTGCATATGCGTGATAGAAACAAAGAGACAGAAAGGGACACAGAAACAGAGATAAGGAGAAAGAGAAAAGAAGAAGGAAAGGGAAGAGAGGGGAGAAGAAAGGGAAATCACAGTAGGGGACGGAAGGGGAGGTAAAGAAGTAGAGTAGGGAGGGAGGTGAAGGGAAAAGGAGATGAGAAAAGGAGAAAAGGGATGAAAAGGCTAGGGAGAGGAAAGGAAGAACAAAGGAGGGGGGATGAAGTGAAGGGAAGAGTGAAAAGGAAGGAAACGGGAGAGGTAGAATCAAGGAATCTTGGCTTTAAAAAATGGACTGAAGAAATTTCTGTATGAGCAGACTGGGATTGGATTAAGGAAAGCAAAGAAACCACAGGGTCATGTTGGTGGTTTAAAGCCTTTCTAAAAAAATCATATAACACAATTTGATGTTAAGAATCACAAATTTAAGAAACATATCCACGAATCCTAATGGCCTAAACTTGTTCATAAAATAGAAACAACAGAATGGATTATCTAAAGTCCCAAGTTTTTGTATGCAAGTCGTTGAGTCATTTTTGTTGTGTCCATGACTTTATGACTCCAATTGAGATATTCTTGACAAATATTTGGACATGATTTGTCATTTATTTCTCCAGTTCATTTTACAGATGAGAAAACTGAAGCAAACAGGATTGAGTGACATTTCCAGAGTCCCACAGCTAGTAAGTTTCTCAGGCCACATTTGTTCTCATGAAGATGAGTTTTCCTGACTCCAGACCCAGCAGTCTATCCACTCGACACCTAGGGACATGGGAGGGAGACACTGTTCAAAGAAAGCCTTTAGGGGGTAGAATTTTGTTTCAAATAAGAAGGTTTTTATAGTTAAACAATAATAAGAATGGGATTATAAATTCTCTACACATTTTTAAAATTATATGATTATACATTTAAAATAAAATACTTTTTTAAAAGATTTGATTAGTTATGGAATATTGTTTGTGAAAGCATTTCTGTTCCTTATCAGTACACTAATAAAGTGATGCCCTCAATATCAAAGCATATTATTCTAATTTTTAAAAAAAATCTTACAGATGGAAAAGTAAGAAAATAATTTATTGAAATTGATGTTTTCTTGGCCATCTCTTTTTGGTATTAGTAAAAGTTGAGGGCTTTTTCCCCCCTTAGATTTTATTATCTTAGCCTCTTGAAGAATTTTTGTAAACTGATCCATCAACATGCCCATAATTTTATTGATTCCAGCACAGATCTGTGTGCATGCTTGGTTTAAACCAGCTGACTTTCCCTTCTTTACTCTTTTTAGAGGCATTTCTACCTTTTAAACATTTTGTGTATTCTTTTCTTATTCTTTTAAACATTCTCTTTTTTTTGGAGGGGGGAAGGCAGGGCAATTGGTGTTAAGTGACTTGCCCAAGGTCACACAGCTAGTAAGTGTTTTAAGCATTTGAGGTCAGCTTTGAACTCAGGTCCTCCTGACTCCAGGGCCATTATTCTATTCATTGTTCCACCTAGCAGCCCCTAAACATTCCTTAATGACAAAAGTTAACTATATAAACCTCTGTAGATCTTTTTCAATCTTTTATCTATCTTTGCCCTCCTTCTAATTTTACCCATAAATCCCCTTGGAATTACTTTGGTTACTTGGGTTTTTCGTCAAGTTTCTTTTAAATTGAATTTACTCTTTACTACTGTTTCATGAATTATCACTGCTTACAATCACTGTTATATTCTTCTATAATTTTACATTTCTAAATTGGCATTGTCTTTTGCTTCCACACCTTTCCAAATGTCAAGTAAGTCAAGTCTTTGTTAATTTTTTTCCTTTTAATATTTTTTTAATTTTGAACTTAAACTCCAAAACAATAGGTACCTCCATATACACAGCTGAACAAATGGAAAAAGATATGTTGTTTTCCAAACATTACTTTCAAAATTATTCTGCTTGTTCATACTTCATTTTGAACTTACTCCTCTTCTGTATAATTTTTAACATTGATGTTTTATTTTTAGTTCACCTAAAATTTCCCCTCCATTTCTCCCCTTCCTCCTCCTAGAGAACTGTCCCTATTTTTTCTTTTTATCTTTTATTCATCCATTCCTCATTCTTATTACTATTTACTGTTTACTAAACTTCAAGTACAGCTCCCACATTCAAAGATTCCTTTTCTAAGCAGAAGAAATATTGTATTAAGTAGATTTTTATTGTAATACTTTTTCTTGTATGGTAAGAATTAATAGTTTTCTTTGAAACAACTGATTATAGGCATAAATCTTGTCAAAAGGCAAATAGGTGTTTTTCTGAAAAAAAGTTTTTCTCAATACTTCCCTTAACTAATGATAGGAGTTTTTGTCAAAGATGTTCTCAGGGTACTTAGTGGTATTCAAGCTAATCAGACTGATCATCCCGTGATAACTACCACTTTCTAATAATTCCTAGGATTCAGGTTAGTAGGATATGGGAAAATTGATGTTTCACTGATCCTACTTTATGGCCACCTGGATGCCAGACTCTAAATGGCAGACAAGTGCTGTCTCTAAGAAACAACTAAAGACAGTACAGAATAATAGATCCCCTCTTACTATAGGAGCTTGCTAGATGTTCTGAGAATGAGGAGTATACTTATTTCTATTTTGTATTCAGCACTGAACCCTTGGATTCTAGTTGCATTTTTTTAAAAAAGTCAATCCAGGCTCATCTGTCACTCTTCTGGGAGACCCTTAATGTGATAATTGTGAGTATTATATGATTTCTTTACATTCTAGGAAATGGAACTCCTGAAAGGAGGATGCTAATATCAAACCCACTAGTGCTTAACATCAAACACAATGAGCTTCCAGAATTTTAGGGCAAATGAGATTAATGCTAAGTACACTTAGAGATGCATTCCTCTCCAAGTTATTTCTGAGAGAGAATGTGAAGTTCACCTTAAATATAATGTGAAGAATGCCAATAAATCTTTCAAGCAGACTCAAAAAATGGATGCTTCCTGATTAAGAGGCAATGTGATCCAATAGGAAATATGCTCACTTTGGAGTCAGATGAGCTATATTTGAATCCTGTCCCTCCTAGTTACTAGCAATGTGACTTTGGGCAAATACATCATTTCATCTCTGTGGGTCTCAGTTTCCTCCTCTGTAAAATTAGTGGGTTGGATCGATCTTTAAGATCCTTTCCAATTCTAAGTCTGTTATGTTTCTATGAATAAAAAAATGAAAGAAAATTGGTACCCAAATTCAATGCCCACCCACCATACCACCACATATTACATCAGTAATATTCCTTAACATTTTGGCCCCTTTCTACAAAATCAAGAGGCAGGATATAGAGAAGGTAGCTCCCATTCTAATGAAATGCACAAAAATATTTAGAAGTACTTAAAATATAATAGAGAGAAGATGGAAGGCAATTTGAGAAAGGAAGCTACTAGCATCTGGAGGGAATCAATTAAGACTTCCCTAAGAAGGTGAGGTTTGAGGTTAGTCTTGTAGGAACACTAAGAGATGGATGTAAAGAGGACAGCATTCTAGGCATGGCAGATAGCCAATGCAAAGGAATAGAAGGTGTAGTGTTATGTGCAAGGAATATTAAATAGGCCAGAGTAGCTATATCACAGAGTAAATAGAGAAGAATGAATTATAAGAAGATTGGAAAGGTAGGAAGTGGCCAAGACATGATGGGGATTGAATGCCAAGGACAGGATATTCTATTTGATCCTGGAGGTAATAGGGAGCTAGTGAAATTCACTAAGAAGGGGGTGATGTACTTAGACCTACACTTTAACAAGTTCATTTTGGCAGTTGGTTAGAGGATGAATTGGAGTGGGGAAATATCTGGATAATAGAGATCTGTTTGCTATTATAATTGTCTGAGTAACAGTGGATAAGTTCCTGAACTAGGATAGTAGATGTGTAAGTAGAGAGGTGATAGATCCTAAGGAGTTTATAAAACTAGGAATTACAAGACTTGACATTAAACTCTATATGAGGTGTGAGTGAGAGTGAAGAACCAAGGATGATAGAGAAGTGGCAAGATAGCATCATCATTCCAATCAACCAACAGTATCTTTAGCAGTAATAGGGAAATGTGAAATGGGGAATGTTTGATGGGGAAAACAATGAGTTCTGCTTTGGATATGCTGAGCTTGAAATGCCTATAGGACATCAAGTTCAAAGTGTCTAAAAGGCAGTCGATAATGTAGGACAAGAGGTCAGGAAAAAAACTGGTTGGATAAACAAATCTGGTCATCATCTTTGAAGACAAGAAAATTGATGCATGTGAACTGAGAAAGTAACCAAACGAGACAGGATACAGGGGAAAAAATACTCCTCACTTTCACTATCTCTTGTATCTAATTTATTGTCAGGTGTTTACATTTCTACTTTCACAGAACCTCTAGCATATATCTCCTTCTCTTCACTTACATAAGCAACACCCTGGTCTAGCACCTAATCTTCTCTCACCTGGATTCTTATATTAGTGAACTAACTAGTCTCCCTGATTCAATTCTCTCCTTGGTCTAATCCATCCTCTATTCAGCTGAAAAATATTTCTCTAAAGTATTGGCCTGACCATGTCATTCCACTACAGAATAAGTTCCCTTAGCTCTAGCCCCCCTCTCCACTGTCCCCACACACATACACACTCCATTACCTCCAGGATCAATTCTAAATTCCTCTATTTGGCATTCAAGGCTCTTTAAAATCTGGCATCTTTCTACCTTTCCATACTTCTTACACTTTACTACATACAGTCTAAAGTCCAACTACACTGGCCCACTTAAGACTACCCATATTTGACCTTCCTTCTTCAGAGTCTATGCATTTTGCACTGTCTGTTCCCCAAGTTTGGAATGCCCTCTCTCCTTACTTCCAACTACTAGCTTCCCTGACATCCTTCAAGACTGAGTTGAAATCTCCCTATCTGTAGTAGGCCTTTCCCAGTCTTCTCACCCCTAATCTCTTCCCTCTGAAGTCAACTTTCATTTACACACTAAAATCTTCTACTTCAATAGTTGTTTTTTATGTTGTTTTTCCATTAGAATGTGGCCTCTGTGAGAATGAGGATCATCTTTTTGTGTTTATCCCTAGTGTTTAGCAGAGTGCCTGATGGCTTGATGAATAAATAGGTAAAAAGGAAAGACACTGTAGAAATCATATATTTCTGAATCAATTCACAGAATGTTTAATAAACACAGGGAAATGGTGGTTCAAATATTGGGTGGTAGTTTTAGCACTATGGACTCCTAGCCTTGATTAGATTAGACTCGTGTCTTGAATAGACAATAGAGGAGTTTATTTTATTCAAAACTAACAGATTAGAAGCAATAGAGCAGTAGGCATTATTTTGTGGGAAACCATGTATCTTATGGAAGAGGCATGGTAGAGCTATGGTCTGATCCAAGCATTTTGGAAAAATAATTTAGAATTATAATTTAAAAAGTCACTGAGCTACACATATCTTTTAATCCAGTAATTATTATACTGGGCTTATTCCTTGAAGGGATCAGAAATAGAGGGGGGAAACCTCATATTAAAAAAAACCTTATAGTAGCACTTTAGCACTTTTTGTATTAGCACAGAACTAGAAAATATCCCATTAGTAGAAATGGGGAAAACTGTACAGAATTGGAAATTGATAGTCATATATAAAATTAAAGAGTATCAGTAGAAATTTTTTTTTACACTGAGTCAAAATGGGAAAACATTTTGGTCAAAAGAACAAAATTGAGATAATGTTGGAAGTAACCATAATATGCCAGTTCAGCCACCCTGTGGATTTCTTATGGGATTTCAAATATCCTCACATTTCTTGGAGGTCTCTCTATTAAAAGCAGAACTGCTATCAATAAATCAATCAAAAGTATTTATTAATCACCTATCATGTAATGAGCACTGTGCCCAAAGGTAAAAATAGTCCCTCACAAGTTTTCAGTCAATTGAACCCCATTTCTAAAAAAATCTGTGACTCAGATTTTTTTCTGATGCTTAGTTTTATTTATATACAACCAATAGTTGTACCCTACATTTCATATAATTTTTAAAAGCTGTAAAATTAAATTGAAAATTATCTTGCAAATAAATACTACTTTTTCATCCTAAAATAAATAAATAGAAATATGCCCAGGTCCCAAGGAGCTCATTTTCTTGACTTTGTCTTACTTAATGAATTCACCATTAAAAATGTAGAAGTGATATGGGTTATTGATATTGACCAATGAAGAAGCCCTTGTTTGTAAATAATAGATTATGAGAATCTTGGAAGTTATTGGGGAGAAGAATTTAAAGAAAGAATAGACAAGATCTCATTGCCTGAGATAAAAAGGTTTCATTAACTAAATTCTAATGACTTAATGACAGATTTTTATTAGTAATGATGTCATATTTATCAAAGGTAGCCTGGCATAGTAGATAAAATCCTAAACTTGGAGTCAAAAAAGTTACAGTTCAATCCCCACTTCTAATATGAACCTTCCCAAGTCATTTTATTTCTTTGAGAGTCAGTTTCTTCATCTTTAAATGTGAGATAATAAATAAGCACTTACCTCTTACAGTTGCTTGGAGGATCAAACAAGACACTATGTATTTGCATATTTAACTCTTTTAAACTATACATATAATTTATGTAAATATGTTTGATTTATATGTTGGGTGGTAGGTTTAGCACTATGGACTCCTAGACTTGATTAGGTTAGACTCATGATTTGAATAGACAATAGAGGAGTTTATTTTATTCAAAACTAACAAATTAGAAGCAATAGAGCAGTAGGCATTATTTTGTGGGAAACCATGTATCTTATGGAAGAGGCATAAACATAACTACATATTAATTTTTTATCAATATGTATATGCAATCTATGTAAGTATATTTAAATTCTATCCTTGGAAAAAAATGTTTGCTAATAGTACTAACTTGCTTTCT